>JARKHS020012458.1:0-122340 GCA_030143305.2 Amblyomma americanum | reverse complement strand
CGATGAGTTCGAACAGTGAGGCAGCGCACTGCTTACGAATGCTCTCAGCGTTTTTTCTTTTCTTTTCAATATTGCACTGGCGAATATCGACATGATTTGCTGCAGACCTCTGAGAGCGCAGTAGCGTTAGATACGAATGAACAGTAATGCAAAAATGAGACGATATCGTGACAAAAAATAAAATAAAATGAAGCACTGTTTCGAGTTCCTCTGTGGACAGCTTTCTAAAGGAATCATCGTCTCCGAGTTCAAGTAGCGAGCAAAGATATGTTTGAAAGGAGCGATGATACTCACGCATTTTCAGAGAAAAGAAAATTGAATGCCGGAGCGGCAGCGTCGGTCTTCTCGTTTCCTTTCGCGCCTAGCGGGCCATTCACACGTTTGCTGAATGGCCATAAAGTGTTGCAGAGAAATTCAGTTCCATTCTTAACGGCCCGGAAAGACGAACGTTTCGGTCAAGTTCCTCGATGCCACTTGCAGTTTCTCTTCTCCGCGACGTTTTGTAACAAGAAAATGCTTTCGCTCGTGGCCAGCGTTTCCCTTTTTCGCCGGACCTCGCTCGTTTCCTTGACCCGGTTTTATCGTTGCCTCTAAATTTAAGCGCACTTCCTATAGTTTCACGCGGAGTTGAGGCTCGTACACGTCGACGCTATACGAAGTATAAACTTTGTCTGAAAACACAGTGGAGGTGGTTGTGTGTGCGTGATGCGCTGTTTTCGAAGTCTTCCTTTCGACCACAAAGACTGCCGGCGATGCCTTCTTCCGCGGCGTTCAGTGAAAATAAACACGGCCCTCTCTCTGCACATGCTTGCGCTGCCGCAGGTCTCCTTCTCTGACCGGAGCTCGATCGATGCGGACGGCCTTGCGCTGTTATCAGTTGCGACGGTTGTTTTCGAATTACTGCTCTAAAGAGGTGCGCGAACGCATCTGTGGTTCCCGCACTTAATTGGGCGCTAATATACGGAGACCTTGAAAGTTGTTCGCTGGATGTTGACGTATCTTTTTCGTGCCGTCGCATGCGCACTTCAAGGTACCGCTGAAGGCAGAAAAGAAGGACAATTTCTTGCACGCGAGCTTTCGGGAGGAGATAACGAAAACATTGGCAGGGAGATGTGCGGGGGGAAATGCACAGCACAATGGATGGGCTTCGTGCCGAGCCGGAGTGGTAATTAAGGGCGCCCGGTTCTTGAGGCGCGCGTTGCGTGACGGCCGTGAGCTCTAAGAATATACTCTGTTATTGGTCTTGCTTTTTTGTTTGTTCTGTTATGCAGGGTTAATTACGCTGCGTTTCCAAGAGCTAGGGCCGCTGTTTTGAGGCGACTCATCTATTGTTTCCTATCTTATTTCTCGTTTGGTGGCAGTGAACTAAGGAGCGTTATCAACGGAGACCAGGTGTAGTAAGCTGCCTAAAATCTCACCAGCCGTGGTCGTTAAGTGTTAGCTAACTAATGTTGTTGCTGAGCATGAGGCCGCGAGATGGTATCTTGGCTTCGGCGGATATACTTCGATGGGAGCGAAACTCAAGAGCATTCCCATTGTACCGTCAGCATAGAATGAAACGCTAACAGGAAAACTGAAACGCGGACGCAAGAATACAGAATTATTAGCGTCTTAAGGCAGGACACAGGCGCAGTCCATAAATACTTCCATGCGGAGGTCATCGTGTCATCGAAATGAAACTCAACTGTGGTAGTGTTTAGACTGCAGTCTCAACTGAAATGTCCTCATTTTGCTGTTCCAGTACCTATTGCATTGTTCGCGTTTAATTTGTTGCTCACAGTACGCCAAATAACCGAAGTGGTCGAAATTGTTCTGGAGCACTCCTCTCTCATGTGCACCTTCGGCACGCTTCACATACCATACAATGTACGGTATACCGTACCATACGACACCATGTCATGCCATGCCATACAGTGCCATACAGAGGTGGGCAACCTCATGAGGTTTCGACCTCATGAGGTCTACCTCAACCTCAAAATGACCTCAACCTCACGTCGTGAGGTGAGGTTGAGGTGAGGTCGTCATTCAGTGAGGTCGAGACTTTTTGCAGTTGCCACGTCTTACTCTGGCGAGTGCCGCTTCCGAAGCGGAGTTCCAGCGACCACCGCAGTGTTCATTCTAGTGACGCTTGATGTTCGGTTTCCCTGTTTGGACAATCGGATGCCACAGTTCTCTCTTAGCTTCCGGTGCTGCGCCGTGATGTCCGTTCAGTCCGAGCCTACAGGAAGACGCACCCCTCTGGTCTTCCCGGAAGGAGCGTTACTGTCACAGCAAGCCACTCTCCCTCCCCCTTGCCCCGATGGCGTAGCAGCCGTAGCTGCCTGCCGGTCGGCTCAAACTCCGGGGAGCGCGCAAAGCACATAACTCACGTTGAGCCGCGGTTGCTTTGTTTGATGCCGCAAGCAAATAAGTTCAGTCCAACAAGCACACAATAAATTCGTAGCAGCGCGGATGGCCCCAAGCAAGACTGCTTCGTTTTCATGCTCGTTGCCGGCGTTGACGTCATGTCTCTTGCCTTGCAGTCGAGTAAAAGGGGATCCTGCTGTACATTCACAAGCCGACTTAACAGAAACTGGAGCTGTCGGCACAGGCGAGAGTGTGTGATTCAGGCGGTTCCTAACAAGGTCTCCTGCTGGTTTGATTAAAAAAGCCCGAAGCCAGAAATACCTGTATAACACCGTCGAAGCTTTTGATCGGTGACTTTCCCTTTCGAATCTCACACTACTTCTGTATACTGCTGTTTCGTAATGCGAGCAGATGCAAACATAATTTCACTTTTATATCCTTCCGAATAACGTCTCTTTGGTCTACGGTTCCTTGTTCCTTCTCGGAAATTCACTTATTATACCGAAACACCGCAACACGAGGCGAACGTGCCAGCATAGCGGTGTTACAGCGGTGAAAAAATGCAAAACTATAATGAATGCATGGTGGTGTGGTAGCTGATTCCTTTTCCTCTTTTTTTTTTAATGAAGATGAGTAAATAGAACTGATTACGTGCTGGCGCTGTGCTGCTGAGTCGCTGTTTCAAACCTTCTAATATGACGTTTAATGGGGCTCAGTGTTGTTCGATTCTGTTTTTAGTGTGCGATTATTGTTTGCACGTTATGTTCAACTATTTTGCAGAGACCCATCGTTCACCTTAAACGGCTTCGCAAAATGCTCGCGTGGTGCTCGCGGGTAAAAAACGTCGAGGATGCTGGCGCACCATTGATTAGTTCAGTTTTGAAGGAAAACAAGTTATTGACTTAAAGCAGCTTGTCTCAGACTGGTTGACGAAATGGTACCCAGAATTCTGTTGAGGCGTATGAGTACTTAGGCGGTCTTTTTTTTCCCCGGGTTGGGGGTCAGGGGTCGGAAAAAGATTTCGCTGCGGGGAAATTTGAGCGGAGAGCCATGGTGCTCTTTACAGAGAGAGCGGTTCACGCTGCCCACTCTAGGCGAGTTGTTTTGACCCGTGTGATTTTATATGTTTGCACAGTGTTCGAAGACGTAATCTAGCCCTTTCTTTCAAAATGCCGCGGGTTCACCGAGTCACCGGAGAATTCCCAGGTTTTCGAAACCATTACCATCGCCACCTGGAGGGAAGTGGCTGAAACGGAGGAGGGCCTTGACCTCCCAGGAACATCAACATCATCATACTTAATTATTAGCTGCAGGTATTCCTATTTTCCCGCACAATAATTGTCTTCGGTTGCAGGGTAGTGTACAATATTTAATCAATATTCTGGCAATTTTTAATTTGGTAGCGGTATATCAGACTTCCCCGGGCTCATAAGGATACACTGTTAGCATCATCATCATCGCCATCATCTCGAGAGTCAAAGGCATGTGTCGTTGCATGATCTTTGCACTATGTCATACATGAGAACTGGCTCGTTTACCTGCTGGACGATCCGAATGTCATTAATGTGGACCGGGTTGTGGGCACTCTTTTTGTAATGCGTCATGCGCGCATGTGTGGTAGTGTGGTATCCATATGGATCTTGAAATGGGGCTGGAAGGGGGGTGCATGGGGGCCTGATATGGCAAGAAATTACATCGTTGTCACGTGAGTAGGTGTGATGTCATATTACAGCGTCGTCACGTGACTAGGTATGATGGCACATTACATCGCTGTCACGTGACCTGGTATGACGTCATACTCATATGATCTCATCACTAATTATACTAATTAGTCTTTGCGTTACATACATATATTAATTAGCATTAATCAATTATGGGACGTCATCATCGTCGTGTGACTCGTCGGCTCGTGACGTCACATGGTCCCATTTCTTGCGGACACTTTTTTGTTGATATGACCTTGAAAGTGAGCCTATAATGCATTCGCATTAATAAAAGAAGCCGCTCGCTTCTACACAGACATAAATACAACGCGCCTCTGTTGGTGTACTACAGTCGCAGCTTCTTAAGTAGTTTCGAAGGCAACATACAGAGGACTGAAAAGGGCATTCTCGCTATGCCGGATAGAGCTATAAAATCTAAATATACTGATATGCGTCTGCATAACCGTCCCATTGAAAAGTGCATCGACGACCAGCCTCTTTATATTCGGTAACTATTCTCAAGCCTGGAAAGGGTATCGTGAATACCTCCCCCTCCTCCTAATTTTTGGTAGATGGTGTAGAAGGGCTGTGTTTGTCAGTTGCCGGTTCGTGCGTGAATGAGCGAGAGGCTTCCAATAAGAACAAGTATACACGAAGCAGGTTGCCAAATATTGACACATATAAAGTACTTACCGACGTACTGGTGGTAACCGCGTATGGGACACCCCTGCCCGCAGGCCACATATACTCTCTTAGAGTTCATCCCAGATTATAAGCTTCTCCTATTGCGTGCACATCACTAGTGTCTGTACACACCTTATTAAATAATCATCATTTTGGCTTTCCTGCCTCGCAGGATTCTCAGAATTGTTTTTAACTGAAAGACTTCTCATTCGATTTATTGTTTTTCGTTTGTTTTCTGAGGTCGAGCAGTCGACCTCAGCCTCACAATTTGAGGTTGAGGTGCGGTTGGGTGATGTCAGCAGTGGTCTCAGGAAAAGTGAGGTGAAGGCGTCTAAGGAGACCTCAACTTCAACTGATGAGGTTGAGGTTCTGATGGGGTTGAGGTTGAGTGAGGTCGGTAAATTCTTTTTGACGTCAAATGCTCACGGTTCGAACCCGACCGCGGCGGCTGCGTTTTTATAGAGGCAAAACGCTAAGGCGCCCGTGTGCTGTGCGATGTCAGTGCACGTTAAAGATCCCCAGGTGGTCGAAATTATGCCGGAGCCCTCCACTACAGCACCTATTTCTCTTTCTTCTTTCACTCCCTCCTTTATCCCTTCCCTTACGGCGCGGTTCAGGTGTCCAACGATATATGAGACAGATACTGCGCCATTTCCTTCCCCCCCCCCCCCCCAAAAAAAAACCCAAATTATTATGCCATACTGCTGCTGCTGTTGCTGATAAAAAAGAAAGAAAAGGAAAGTGCACCGGCCTGCCTACTGGCTCAAGCCGAGCCACGCTCGCTGCCGCGTGCTGAAAGTAGGAGAGCTAAAGGATAGGAGAGCAAAGATAGAAAGATAAGGCGTGCGCTAATATGCCCCGTGCCGATCCCGGAGGCAGTGCAATACCGGGCCGACCCGCGCCAGAGTGCTTCAAGCCAAGCACTCCGCTATATTCCAAGAATAAGTTTAATATCTTGGGTCCATGCAAGGACCCGCAGCAGATATTAAATCAGGTATCAATGCCATACCATACCTAATATAAAGTGCCGTTTCACCTGCTTTTCACTGGAATTCTCGATATTCGCAGCTGCATACTTGGCAATTTAGGTTGCCTAGCTAACGCCTTCGTTCCTCAGTGCGAGTTCTTATGGTATACAGTTGCACCTAACGCTACCCCAAGGGCACAGTGATGATGTAGTACTTGCGTGTTAAATAGATACTTGGTACACGAAGCTTACATCGATTAGTCGTGGAGATGAACAGAACGCTCTTGTGCTTTCTTCGCATATTCACGAGGCATCGCTCACACCCTCCTTACAAACGTAAACGAGCACGCAATTCTGTGTCATGCATGTGTATTCTCTTGCTCGGCACTCGTAATAACTGTTCGCGCTCTCATATTCTGCCGTTTACGACATGATTCAGACTGCGACGAAAACAGCTCATTATTACTTTTGTTTTCCCGCCAGTGTTTGGAGGCACGTAAGCTCGGCACTCTTTTTATAGTCAATGGAATGAGCGCATTTTAGCTCGCGTGCAGTCTTTCTACGGACTGCACGTACTTGTGCCATCTCCTCGAGGAATGCATATCATGTCGGGCTCTTCTGTGTGTTTCCTTTGAGTGTGCTGACACTGCGACGTTTTAGCGAACGAAGGATCCGAGCGCATGTGACCGTCGCTGTGACCGCGCTTCCGTCACTTGAAAAGCGGCCGGGCGTATAGTGATACGGTCGGAACTCGTTATAGCAAAACGGTTTATAACGAAATGATGGATGTAACGAAGGAATCACGATTCTACTTCGAAGCTCTGTCACCACGTGCTATAACGATGTAATCGCCGTTACCCTTCAACTTCGTTAGAACGAGGTTCAATTGTGTAGTACTTTTCACAAGGGTTGTACACGACCTTGTCTCGGCGGGCTCGCAGAATTCAGATAAGGAAGACCTCATAAGCTCTTTCAGCGAATAAGGTGCTACGTGCCAAAGTGTACTCATCATGCTCTAGTGTCATCATCTTCACATCATAGTCATCACATGTTCTACTGTGATGCATGTCTTGTCTTGCGACAGCGTCTTGTCCTGGTACTGTGGCTTTCTCTTGCTGCTGTGCGTTTACTTGCGGCTGCGTTTTTAGAGCGAAAAGCTGTACTTCTCCCATGCCAAGCCTGAAGGTCATCTGGCTCTTAGATTTCACCTCTAACGGGAGGCGCGCTGCATGTGCAAAATCGGGCGTGGCAAGTGCCTCGATCTTCATCTTCACCTTAGTCGCCACAGCTGCGCGCTTGGCGGACACGACCGCCGCTCTGGACGCTCGCTCCTGCACTTGTGGCACGTGATGCATCACGTGATTTGCTCTCGCTGAGGTCTTGAAACAATAACGATGAACCAAAGCTAAACCGTGTCTGCCCATGCTTAACAGAGCGTTCGCTCTGTATATCCTGGTGCAGCCGAGTCGAGCCACAGCCACTTTTTGAGTAGCGGCTGTGCCTTTGTCGTGCGGCTGGGCATTGACAGAGCTACACTTCCATCTGAATAGCTCTTCATTGTCGAACAATACGCGAGCCTTGTTCTGGGGGGCCTTCGCGGGGCTCTATCCCCCGTTGTGACGGGATCCAGCGTGGCAGCGGCGCCATGCAGCGAGAGGGCCCGCAGTGTTTTCTCTCCCGCTGTCAGTCTCGCCGCATGTACTACAGCAGTAAGGCGGCGCCACTCCGCGCAGCCTTCTCGATCCAAGGCGAACGCATACGTGTCTCATACACAGCATTCGCATTGTGCTCGTGGTCGCCTCGAAGGCGGCATTCTGGGTCATGGCTTCCCCAGCGGCGGCTTGAGAAAATTGTCTGTGTGATCGTTGTTGTGCTATTGCTCGGGTTGAATTTCTGGCTCCTCGTACTTTGTAATGGGCAGGAAGAACACGGTTATAAAAAAAATGTTGCAAATTGCGCCGTCGTATTCAGCTAGCTGGGCACATTTTGATGAAAACTGCGCGAGTGGTTCGCCTCCTCGCGAGCCTTGCGTGCTGCATCAGGTGACAAAAGAAGTGAGTCAGACAAAGCACGCGCGGGAAACAGTCATGGAGGAGCGCTTTCGAGGCTGTTTACTTCAGTGCTTTGCTGTAGCGGGGTCACATGGCTACAAGGAAAGGCTGTTGTCGGTGACTGTGTTTGCTACGGCCGTCGGCTGCTGAGCACAAGGCTGAGAGAGCTGAGCCTGATCGCGGTGGCCGCGTTTCGATGGAGGCTGAGACAGAGGTAGACTTGGGCTAAAGAAAAACAAATGCCGGACAGAGAGAATAAACGTTTATAATTGTTGAAGAGGGTTGCTGCTTTATCTTGAGGGGTGCCCTCGCTTCAGTGTCCCAGTGGCGGTCGCCACCAAGCCCGTCCGCGAGATCCCTCGATTGGATTGGATTGGAGCAAACTTTATTTGTGCCTGCAGTTGGGCGCTCGCGCGCCCCGACGAGGGCCTACGTCGTGTACGAGGCTGCCGTTACTCGGCGCGGGTCTCCGCTCGCCGTTGCCGGCTCGCTGGGTCCCTGCCTTTCGAGCGCCCCGAGGACCTGCTGGACGGCCCATAGCTGTTGGTCGTTGCTCTTCGCGGCTGCCTCCAGCCGCGGCGGGATTGTTCTTGATCTTGCTTCCTTTGGATTTTTGATGCAGTCCCACAAGATGTGCGTGTGATCTGCCGTCTCCCTCCGGCAGACTCTACACGTATCGGTCGGGTAGGTCTCGGGGTACATGCGATGCATCAGTCCCGGGCTCGGTAGCGATCCGGTCTGGAGCTGTCTCAGTAGTACCGCCTCCGCTCGAGTAAGCCTCGGGTGCGGGGGTGGGAGAGTCCTGCGAGCCAGGCGGTAGGCCTTCGTGATTTCGCTGCAGTCCGTCATGCGGTCCTTGGCTCCGAACCACGTCGGACGGTGTGTTGCCGGGGCGCGGTTGGTTAGCGCTCGCGCCGCTGCGTGTGCCGTCTTATTGTGGTTCTCACTGCGTTCCGACGCGTCGCCCGCGTGCGCCGGAAACCACTCGAGAGATGTTCTTTGGTCAAAGCGGTATTCACAGGGGGACATCGGCGTGGATGGATGCGGTTAGGAGGTGCGCGACGTCACCGATCCGCCGAAGTCCGCCCCTGCTCTTGGATTCACGATTCACATGGGCAGCAGGGAGCCGCCGAAAGGGACGAGAAAAGCTGCTGAGCTGCGGAGGCAGAGGAGGAAGGGTCGAAAAGGAAGGAAGGAGCCGAAACAGTACCCCCTTGCTGGGTTGTGCAGGCGGCGCGTTTACGCACCGCCGGCTTCCTATCTAACCTTAATCCAGGCCTCCTACTGGCGCCGACTCCAGACTCGAACTGCTCCTTACCCTATTCTCCTTCATGTCCACTACCCCGTGTGCTGTGCGTTATCAGTGCACCCTAAAGATCCCAGGTGGTAAAATTTTTTGACCGGAGACCTCCACTATGGCACCTCTTCCTTCCTTTCTTCTCTCAGTTACTCCTTTATCCCTTCTATTACGATGTGGTCCAGGTGTTTCATTTGAAAACAATAGATTCCCGAGACCGCAGTTTTTAATGAAGAAAAAAATGAAAATCGGTTTTGAGGAAAGGAAATGGCGCAGCAACTGTCTCACTTATCTCTGTGGACACCCGAACCGCGCCGCAAGGGAAGGGATAAAGGAGGGAGTGAAAGAAGTTGTTGCCTGAAAGATGATGGCACATACCCAGGGTGGGGGATTGGCCAGGGTTTGGTGCAGATCCAAACATGGAAGTTGTAATCCAAGCGAATCTCAAACGGCTTATCAATTAAGAAGATTATGAATAAAAAGGAAATCCTTAATTAGATTGAGCATGAAGAAATCGAATTGGAAATCAAGGAAACAAAGCGGTGCGAGTAGAATTACTGAATTTTGGGGTTTGATAAGAAAGCAAATAATTAGAGAGAAGAAGAGGTAACGAGAGGTTAAAACAAAAATCTCCCGGTTGCAATGATATACTTGTGGAGTATCTGACACACCTGCCAAATGGCATGCCCTTTGACGGAAGAAGTGAAGAAAGGGGTGCCGTAGTGGTCTCCAGGATAATGTGCCATTGTGTGAGGTCAACAACAACAACAACAACAATAATTTCTACCACCTGGGGATCTTTAGCGTGCACTGACATCGCACAGCACCGGGCGCCTTTTGCGTTTGCCTCCATCGAAACGCGGCCGCCATGGTCGGGTTCGAACACAGGTACTCCAGCTCAGTAGTTCATGAAGGGCTGATCGTCTACGGAAGAGGAAAAAATATCGCTGGGAGTAGTGAATGTTGCCGCACCCTTTTGTCTTTGAAGCAACACGTCTGTTTATGCGAGCTGTGGTCCTGTGTTTTTGCGGCCGAACATCACGCATGCAGTCAAACCTGGCATGCATTGTTTGAAGGGATAAGGAAGCCAGCGTGGCGACTGTGTGAAAGGCGATCGATAAACCTTTCCGGCGCGTAGTATAGTCGCACACGTCGCAGTGTTCTGACTTCTCAAAGAAGAAAAAAAATACATGCGCTCGCGGGAAATAAAGGTTGGTCGAAGTCGCAGATTTTCGCACAGGAGAGTTGTGGCGTAAGTCCGTGGTCTGTCGGGCTTGTTTGCGGTGGCACAAATTATTAATGACGAGCCTTCGGTGCCTGGCGGCGACTGTCTTCTTTCAGCGATCGATTGTGCGCAGCTTGCTAATTGCTGGGCGCTGAATGTATGCGCTTACGCTGCATGCTGCTTCGAGCAATCTCACGAAGGCATAACCGCACGCATGCGGACGCGCTCACGCAAACGCATAACACGCTACAGAGATATGCGAATGAGATAGAAAAAAAAATCGAAAATGCAGCGAACGTGCTCGCTTGACGATGTCAGTGCCGGTGCATATGGGCACTGGGGAGTTTGTTTTTATCTCAGCGTCCCGGGTGCGGCTGCCGGCCACGGTGACTCCGGAATGGGGCCTCCTGTTTAAAGAATGAAGATTATATGCATCCCTTTCCCTGCGCCCAGGTCGGTTTGGCAGCAGTGCAAAAGCTGAGCGTCGTGTGGAGAAGTCAGCAACAGAGAAGACAAGCCGCAAATGAATGAAACCCTCAGCAAACACGCACCAAACAAATCTGGTGTCCAAGCCTCTGCAGCATGTACAGTCGAACCTCGTTATAACGAAACGGTTTATAACGAAATAATGAATATAACGAATCCTTCTGGAAGCTGGGCCCCTTCAACGTTAAAGCCGCCGCGGTGGCTCAGTGGCTATGGCGCTCGGTTGCTGACCCGAAAGACGCGGGTTCGAGCCCGGCCGCGGCGGTCGAATTTCGATGGAGGCGAATTTCTAGAGGCCCGTGTACTGTGCGATATCAGTGCACGTTACCGCAGGTGGTCAAAATTTCCAGAACCCTTCATTCCGGCGTCCCTCATAGCCTGAGTCGGTTTGAGACGTTAAATTCCCATAAACCATAAACATTCAACTTCATTATAACGAGGTTCAACTGTAGTAACTCTGTTGCTCCTGTTAGCAACTTGTTTGCGCAGTTGTCACGTCTTTGTGTAAAGCTGCGTGTTGGGGAGTCCAGCACGGTGGTTGGAGCAGAGTAATGTACGCCGGCCATTGGAATTTTGTTTTCTGCTTGCGTCGTGCAGCCCGTCTTCTGTGCGATGTCAGTTGGTCGAAATTAATAATCTGGAGCTCTCCATTACGGCTACTCTTTATCTATCTCCCTCCTTTCAGCCCTTACTTGATCCGTTATTTCACGACGAAGTTGGGGTGTCTACCGGGAACGTGACAGTAGCCTCGCCGGGTGTCTACCGGGAACGTGACAGTAGCCTCGCCGATCTGTTCGTCTAAGTTACTCCGCGCCTTACTCAAACGGAAACGTATATGGGCTTTTCTGTGAGCGGGAGTTAGGCTTTATTCTGGAGCTCTCCACTATATATGACCCCTCTTTCTCGTTTTCTCCTTTCACTCCCTCCTTCCTCCCTTTCCTCATGGGGTGGAGTTGAGGTGTCCACCGTGAAGTGGAGCAGTTCATACACTATTTCCTTTTCTTGGAACCAATTTTCGATACCAAAGAACAAGAGGTATACTATGGCGACAACCGCAAACTAAAACTCTCCCTAATCCCGCCGTTCTAAGCCATGCGTACCCGGATTGATTTAAACCGGAGTGCAGCAAATGCGGCGGAAAAGCCACCGTGGAACACATCGTCTTAGACTGCGCGACAAATCCCCCACCTATATCGCTTCAGAGGCTCGCGCACGCGGGCCTGTGGGAGACATTGCTGCTCAGCTCCAACCTGGAAACCCAAGTACAGGTCGCGACAACAGCCCAAGAGGTCGCCGCCAGTCTCCACTGACATGCCACCTGTAGCAAGATCAACTAATCCACTTGATACTCAAGCCGGTAGTAAACGTGTTTCAATTCAAATACACGACTTACAGTAGAACGGTTCGCGGTAGAACGGTCTGAGGAACGTAATGAGTGGAGAAAAAATTACGCCTTTAATTTATTTATTGATTGAATCAATCTGCAGTTTGACTGATTAATTGACCTATTGATTGATTGATTATCTGATTGACGATTTGGTTGACCGACTGATTTATTGTCTGATTGACTATCTGACTGATTAATTAGACAATTAATGGACTGATTAATTCATTGAATTTCCGTGCAGCGATGATGGCGCGATGGAGCACGCCGCTGGTCTGTACGTATAATCTGCGAAAGTGCAAGGAGAGGTTGAGGGGGTGGGGGGGGGTTCGTTCGTGTTCACGAGCCGATCGGCGTTACCGTGGGCGTAGCAGTAAAGGGGACTTCCGTCCCGTTGCACTGCGCTCATTTCCTCGGGTCGGCTGAACGCCAGACCCTGTATAAGGCTTCGTCCGCGGTGTCGGCACCAGAGCGACGATAGGCAGAATGAGAACTGACCCGCAGTGGTGCGCGCGCGACGGCCGACAAGTCGGTTTTTGCTTTTCTCTCGCGCTGAGATCAGCGAGAGCTTAGCCGCTCCGCGGATCAGGGCTGTCGCAATAACCTGCTGAAGATCGGCCGAGGACTTTGACCTTTCGGCGGCTGCGTATACCGTACGTATACGCAAGGCGTTGGTCATAAACGTATCCAGTTTCGCCGCGACGAAAGAGTTACAGCGATTTATTTTGGCAGTCGTTCGCGCGTTTCGAGATACGAGGCAGCGCGCGAATGGGGGGCCAGCATTCGGGGAATGACTGCAGTGACGTAGAGCCTCGGGTCGAAAGTATTTAGGCCGCAAGGCTGCTTTTTAGTTGTTAGTATCTGGACACTTGGGGTACACCTGAAGTAGCAAATCTTGTGAGTGGGTGGAGACCTTTTGTTCTCACTCCTGAGGACCTTTACAGAGCTTCGGGCCGGGGCAATGTGTGCGCCCTATACTATGCGGCTCAGAATTAATCTTTGTGGTCTGAAGGCTTTTGATCAGGCCTGTACATTCTCATAGCCGTCGCAACTGCCACGAAATTTTACGCTTGAGAATGCCCACGCCTGTAGAAACGTAATTTAGAAATAAAGGGAAAAAGTACTTCAAACGCAGCTTTCATATTGTTTGAACAAGGCGGATGGGCTGGACGCACGCTTGAGTCATATGTAGCCAGTGCTTGTCATGCGCTGCAGCCTCTGTCGCAAGTACAGAACCCAAAGAGCTTGCTTCTGGGCTGTGTTGTGCGTTGCCAGCGTTGCAGATCTCCTGAAGTGGCGGGGAAGTCTCGTCCTCGCCCCTCTGAAGGTTAGGGCTTCCGCGAATGCCTCAAGAGCTCCACTGCACGGCTTAGGAGCGGACACCTGTCTCACTTTTGACAAAGGCGTTATAATCACTTAATTTTTCATTGTTAATTGACACTTTCTATCTTTAATGCGATGGAATTGAAGATTCTCTGATTGGTCGAGACGGTCGCGACGTCATCAGCACCCCCATGTTTGAAAATCTCATGAGTAGATTGTTGGAGTATCTTCCATATTGGATTACTATATGGGGCTTATACTAACCCGACCCACTTTTTTCACCTTAATAAATCCACTTATTCACCTTAATCCGCCAGAAATCCGCAATAATTCACCTCAATCCGCCCCACAATCTATCGAAATCAATTTTCTGTGGTGAGCCTATACTTTTAAAGTTCACGGAGGGTCCTTTGGAATATTTGTGGGTGGGTCTACTTCCATGTGCTATCGTATTTTCTTCGTTAAGAATGTCATTAAGAAGGCCCCAAGTATTTACAAACAATTTTTCAAACCTTTGGTTTTTTTCAGACAACTACTTGATTGAGGTAGGCGGACGACACGCAGAGAAACAGGGAACTAAAAATTATGAAAAAAAAAACTTCAACAGTGATGCAGAAACACGTGCGCACAAAAGTAAGACACTTTACTTTCAGCTATCAAAGCTGACTGAACACGTCATTCTCAGTTACCTAAGCTGCGTTCAAGGGGAATATTTCTTTTTCTCCGGCTGGTGTGCCGAAAACACCCTGCGTCAACCAAAGCGCCCTTAAATCCAGTGGCAGGAACAATGACACTTCCCCGCGCAGCATGTACCGGCTTGTTAGGTCATTCGGTAATTAATTTTATTTGTTGTTCGCAACACGACGTGTACATTGTAAAATGGGCCGAGAAGAAAAGCTGTTCGATTAAGGCTTGAAAAAATCTTGGTCCCCTTGGCATTGACGGAACGCGAAGCGACACAGTTTAGAAATGAAAAGAGGAACAAATGAACACTTTGGCGAATGACTTTGAATGAAGAGAAGGGCTCACGATACAATTTAATAAACACGTTGTACACTTGAAGACTTCTCTAAAGTAGCAGAATGTCTCGGCAGGGTGTGCTAGCTGTGAAGTGTTTCCTGTACGTGAGAACATAATAAGGAGTTAATTAAACAGTGTCTTCAGGTCCCGGAAATTCATTTCTAAAACCGCTATTCCTGCTTTCACGTGTTCACTTAGCAGTCGAGGCAGGCTATTCCTAAGCATTTGAAAGCCGTAATTGGTACGGCATTCTGAAATTTCCCAGCGGTCAGATTTTCTAGTATTATAGGCGGCATTGCCTAATAATTGTAGCTGCGATATGCCCCGAAATAGCCTATTTTCTTCCTTAATACTGAGCAGGTATTCGCGCTAGAGTTTCTATTGGTACATATTAGTCACTGGAATGACCTTGAGCTTTTGTAGCGATAGCTACATTACGGTAGCATTTCGAGCCTTCAGCGTGGCGGCGCCGTGCCGGTGCCGCCACGCCGTGACTGCGCCGTCACGCTGGCACGTGGTTGGTCACGTGGTGCGGAGCAGCTGCGGCGGCGCGGCGCCAGGCTGATCACGTGGTTCGTCACGTGTTTGGTCACGTGACCAAGTTCCACTCTGCCAGCTGTAGCTATCGCGTCACTCCAGGTTTAACCAAAGCTAAACCACTGCCAATTTTTTTTTTGAAAATTTGTGCACTGGAACCAAAAGTTGCTACATCACTACACGGACTCGTAAAATATTTTTTTCTTTTTACATTCTTAAAAGGCAAGGAACGTTTCTTTTTTTTTCTCCCCAAGTATCAATCATTTGGTGTCCACTTTCGCAGGGGACGACCCTGTACACGCGATATAAGTATTTTCTGTTCGGAAACAGCCTGTGTTATGCGATCGAGGAACGACGGTGGGCAGGTGACGGCAGCCATATCTCGGGAAGGCCATCCGGCCATTCTCGGGCAATCCAAGGGAAGAATGACGTACGGAAAGGAAACTGTGCGGGCTCGGAGTCGTAATACCTGCTACTCTTCGTGGAGTGAGAGATGATAAGGGAGACAAGGAGAGGGTGCACGAATTGAAGGTTCCTGTCGCGGTTCGTGGCTAAAAAAAATGCACACACTTTAATGCGGCGATGATGTACATTGCATGGTATGTTTGACTGTGATTTTAGAAGATGTGCTGACATTAAGGGTACAAAAAATCTCTGGATCTAGCTGCTCTGTTTTGTATTGCTTCAAGCGTGTTAGCGAGGTATGCTTCATTTATACCAATATCCCTCAAGAGAAAAGTATACAACAGCTGTATCTTACCGGCACTCACCTACGGGGCAGAAACGTGGAGGCTAACAAAAATGGTTCAGCTCAAGTTAAGGACAACGCAGCGAGCCATGGAAAGAAAACTGATAGGTGTAACGTTAAGAGACAGGAAGGGGACAGAGTGGGTTAATGACATTCTAGTCGAAATCAAGAGGAAGAAATGGAATTGGGCAGGACATGTAATGCGAAGGCAAGATAACCGCTGGTCCTTAAGGGTAACGGAGTGGATTCCAAGAGAAAGTAAGCGTAGCAGGGGGCGGCAGAAGGTTAGGTGGGCGGATGAGATTAAGAAGTTTGCGGGGATAGGGTGGTCGCAGCTGGCAAAGGACAGGGTTAATTTGAGAGACATGAGAAGGTTTTTGCCCTGCAGTGGACGTAGTCAGCTGATGATGATGATGCTTCATGCGGGATCAGACGGGTGATACTCATTGCAGTTCAGATATAGCCGATGACTGTACGCCATTAACTCTGCATATTGAGGGGCACAGGGATGAGAAGACATGAAGAACCCAGCATGTTATTGGCGCGTAAAATGATGTCGGCAGTATGAATATTCCAACGGAGGTCATTAGAGAAAACACCGGAATATGATATGATTCAACCATGTCAGTAGGATTGGCATTACCGCAATCGCTGAAAACTCAATGCTCAAAAGAATTGAGCTCAAATGCTCAATGTTTTTGAGACTCAAAAACCGCCGGCGCGCGGCTTTGTCTGTTCCGAAAGATGTAATTAGATTTTATGTAGAATGTTTCTATCTGCGCGAAATTTTTTCTACGCTGTTCGAGATTGTCGCAGGTCGTTTATGGGACTTGTCTCAAAATTTCTTCGTCAGTTATAATTGGGCGCGGCTGACAGCGGCCGTGATTCTGTTCTTCGACGACCGCCGAGCACGTTTGTTGCTATCGCCGCCGCCGAGTTGTTCAGTTCTTTGTGGGCGCAAGTCAGCCCAATGAGGGATTTCTATTGGAAGCCTTTCACTGTCTTCCTGACTGCTGAACTTCCATCGCCGCCACGTGAAAGTATATATGCTTTAGTGAAATAAGAGGGGATTACGGCGACTGTTTAAATGTGTACTATAATTGCACCTTTCATGCATTCGGTGTCATTAACCAATCGCTGTAGCAACTGTGTAAGTGATGGAGGTAATTAATCTTTTAAGGGTTGTTAGGTGCATATCTTAATGTCTAGCACATAGCACAGCCATCGGCAAACAGCCAAGTATTGAATCTAATTTGTAGAGTAGATCGTTAACGCAAATGTTTTACGTTAGCCATAAAGTGCCGTGCTTGTGCGTGCGACAACAGATGAGCATGGCCGCAAACTTCAAGGAAAGCCAGCACTTTTCTGAGGATGTGCGCGGGTGAGCGTACAGGTGCGCAGCGCACTTGGGCACAGAGAAAGAACTCTGCTACCTGCTGTCTCTCTTTTATTTTCACTCTCCGTTTTCTTCCCCGTGATTGCTGTGGTCTTCTCCAGATGTAGGCAAAAAATTGGAACAAAAATGCATCGCTTTGAAATGAAATAGCAGCGTTCACATTTGTGGCACGTCTGAAGCTAAAATTGTGGCATCTATACAGGGTTAGCTGCATGGAGGAAAGGCATAATAATAATAATAATAATAATAATAATAATAATAATAATAATAATAATAATAATAATAATAATAATAATAATAATAATAATAATAATAATGTTTTTTTAGGGTGGGGGAAGGAAATGGCGCAGTATCTGTCTCATATATCGTTGGACACCTGAACCGCGCCGTAAGGGAAGGGTAAAGGAGGGAGTGAAAGAAGAAAGGAAGAGAGAGGTGCCGTAGTGGAGGGCTCCGGAATAATTTCGTCCACCTGGGAATCTTTAACGTGCACTGACATCGCACAGCACACGGGCGCCTGGGCGTTTTCCCAAGTTAGGTTTCGGTACGTTTGCACTCCGTCGTCCACATCGGGCAGAGCATGCAATCTTGAGGCCGAGACACGCGCAGCCGGTCTCTCTCTCTACGGCCGGTTAGAGCAAGGCTGCTGCATTTTTTGCTGCATTCCTAAGGGAAGACGCCTGCAATATATTCCCCCGAGCATTCCTTTCCGGACCTCCCGACAGCGACGCCGCGCTCTCGGAAAAGCAGCGTCGTCTGCATGCAGCCTCCGGTCGGCGTTCGCTTGGCGTGCCGCCCGGTCGTGCATCATGCGGACCCTAGGGTCATTTGTTCACTCACGGAGGTCCGGCCGCCGATGTGCCCTGGAGACTCCGCCGCCAGAATATGCACTACGCGTGTCTAGTTGAGAATGCGCGTGCGCGAATGCCACTCACTGACAGTGGAGTGCATAAAAAGATTTCTGAATGACCGCGCCCTTTTTGTCCGCGCCATGCTTTCAAATATTCTTTTCTTTGCGTGCGACGACTCTTTGGCATTTGCCTTCGTAACAAACTTTATAATGCGTTTTTTTTTATTACCGTTTGATATGACAGGTGCCCAGAAAGTTTGAAAGAAGAAAGTTGCGTAATTTCTCTTTTTCAGAAATAACTAAAATTGGCGTGTGTTACGGGACAGAGGGTGAGCGACACTGAAGTTGTTACGATTTGTGTTGTGTCACTTATCGGAACCATAGCGCTGCCATCTGTTGTATACATATGCCGAGTGCCGAACCAACACGTTTCGCCAATACCTGAAATATAGTACAGGATCACTGCGGCAATGCTCCGGCTGCGCCTGAGGCTAGTGCTTTCAATACGATTTGCTGCACTGACTGCAACAGAGTAAATTCATCAGCAAAACTTCGTATTGGCCGCGGCGGTGGCTCAGTGGTTGTGGTATTCGGCTCTTGACCCGAAAGACCCGGTTTCGGTCCCGGCCACGGCGGTCGCTTATCGACGGAGGCGAAAAGTTAGAGGCCCTCATAGCCTGAATCGCTTTGGGACGTTAAACCCCACAAAACAAAATCAAAAGTTCGTTTCGTGTTTAGAGCGATCCCATACTATTTAGGCCTGCTATTGCAATAGATCGTCCATGATATCAGTATCATTGGTTCGCGAACATGATAAAACAGCCTTTTCTTGCTTGTTCATTGAAAAAAGTGTGTAAACACGAGTATACCCGACCAAAAGCGCTGCGCTTACAATAGGCAGTACTTTTTAACACTGCTTTCTCACGTGGCTCATTGATCAGCAAAATACACTGTGTATGTGTTTGCTGCATGGAAAATGAACTTTTCCGCCGTTACTTGGGCACGCTATAGGGTATCCCCAAGTGCACCCCGCATATTCTGCCGGCGCTTGACGCCTGTCACTTGGCTCTTCGCATGGCTCGTAAACACACTTGTCGCCGCTTTTTTCACTTCGGTGGAAGCACGTGTCGCTTCCCTTCGTGCGATTAGAGCATCCCGTCGCGCAACCATCGAGAAAAAAAATGGTACGTTTTTTTGATAGCGAGATTTATTCCCTCAGGGCATCAATGATGGGCGAAGGTGTGATGAAAAATGTAGTAGTGATTAAAGTAATGGCAAAAGGCTAGCTGATTTGATGAAGTCCAGTAGAGAGCGATGGTACGGTCCCTGCGTCCAGGCAATATATGAAGCAGGGTTGCGTGGTGAAAGACCCGCTGCCTTCAGGTGCCGGATCCTTGTAGGCTTGAGAGCTGGGCATTCCCACAGTAAGTGATGAATGTCGGCTTCAGTGGTAGGGTTCTAACGCAATTAAACCGAATAGACGAGCGAAAGCATGTGTTTAGCCTGGTTGACTCATGGTTTTGGTTTGCTGGGTCGTCGGCACGTCTGGCGACGATGTTAGTTCGATAGTAGAATTATAGTAAAAGACGACGATGTGCGAGAGTGTGTTTATTAGTTGAGTAGTATAGTATTAGTTGGTGAAGAATGCAGTGGCCAGCGAAGCTGATCTGTTCACGCCGCTGCCGGTTCGAATCCCAGTAGCGGCAGAGTTAATTCATTTATGGTTTGGCCAAGGTCACCCTCAAGGTCTAGCTTCACGCAAACTTGGCGAACTGGTTAGACCTCGGGAAGTAGTGCTTTCGCACTTAAACGAGGCTAATTGTCGCTGTACGAGACCTGACACACTGCAACTATAGTGACTGGGAGAGGAAGGCTCGGAAAGAAACCGACAATTTTGGGAAACAACTACTTTTTGTTTTTATTTTTCATGGGATGGAAAACAGAAAAAACAAGCGGACAAGGTAAAGCCCGTATATGAGGTATACTTAACAGTGGTTCCAGTCGACATTAAAACTGTGACGAACGGCTGTGCAAAAACGAAACTAAGAAACCCAGCATAAGTGCGCTTCATTCTATAGTCTGTTTCACTTCCCAGGCATTTCGGTGATGAGCCATTACATCATGTTTACCTTTCAGATGGTAAGAAAGGACTAAACGACAAATATTTCGCGTTTCTGTTCTACCTTAGGATGGGGCTACATGTGGTGAATCTTTTTTTTTTAGAAACTGGATTTTTATAATCAGCTGCTCTTTCTTTGCTATCACATATATGGGCCTAAACAAGTTGCTTCTGTAAAAATAAAAATAGACTTTGTAGTTTTTCTTGGTCTTGTCAACATTACGGCACTTATTTCTCATTTCAGAAAAAAAAATCGTAGCCCCAAGTTTAATTGGTGATAGAGAAACAAAGTGCGATAAGACGACAATACTTTCCTGCATTGCAGCGTGTGCAGACACCACGCGAGAGTTCTTTATATTCTTTTAACATTTTTTTCTACTGCTTGCCTCATGACCTTATCGTATGCTACCCCCGAGAGTCGCCCGCTTATTAGCGGGTCCAGTTGACGGCAGCTCGAACGGAAGCCTTGGAAGCTCGAAGGCTTCGAACCAGTGTCGGCTCTTAGGAACAAGCTGTCCCACACAGGGGTGATGCGTTTGTGTCAGCACCTCATCAAGCATCTTCTGGCACTCTTGTGCAATTCGCTTAACAGACATTTATAAAAGGTACACTGATTGGCTTATCTGCCGGGCTCCCCCCCCCCCCCCCCCCCTTTTTTTTTTCTGGCGCTTTCAACAACGCACTCCCAGATTTCACAACTTCTCTAGATTGGCTTGTGGCGAGACTGCAACCAGACGGCAGCATCGTCGTGTAGATCTCGAGGCTGAAAATGACTCTTCGGTGGCTACTTGCACCATTTTCGCCTCTGACTATGGCTCTGAATGCAGACAAATGTAGCCACCACTGATAACGCATGCCAGCTAGTAGCAGACATTGGAAAGCCAAAGTACCAACCAACAGTGCATTTATGCGAACAAGAAGCCATGAAAAATTCTTTTCGATGTCAAAGTTCGGGCGTGTACGTAGAAATAAATGATGCTAATGTTCTGGTCTTTAGCATGTTTCCAATCTTTCCAGTAATTTCGGAAACGTTTTTTTCCTAGTTTTTTTTTCAGCATCAAAAAATTTCCGAAAATTTTGCAATACGCTGCCGGCAGCCGAATGTTCGACCAAGCACAAGCCGGGACATGCCCTTCTCGCGTGCGCCGGTACCGCGTCCCTGACATAGGGCGGGACAAGGCTGTCAGGGCGCAGCTGCAGTTTTAAAACGGGAATGGACGCGGCTGTATCTATTCCAAGCATGTTTTTAACCTGGCTAACTGTCAGAGCACACTTGTCCAGACCGACCTTCCCCTATTCCTGTGAATAAATTACCTTTCTTTTCCGTTCTGCGCTGTCGCCTGGACGATGCAACGTCGCCGCAAATCCACTTTCCGCGTTCCTCGAGGTGTCTTTTCAAAGACAGCCAGGCGTCAGTTACTTGGAGCCTTCGCCGTCTCGACAGGGCTCGCAGGCAGGGGGGGGGGGGGGGGGGGGGGGGTGACGCTATTTGCCTTCTGACTCACTCGACTATTAGCGTCGCGCCGCAGCGAAGCCGCGTCGCGTCAAGATGCAAATGAAGGCCTCAAACTGAGCAGCCGCGACATAAGCACCACTTAACAAGACGGGGCTGACTTTGGCGTCTCACGGCTAATTACACTGCCGCGGCGCGTGCGAGCGTTGTAGCCTTGACAGCAAGTGCCTCGTGGTGCATTCAAATGGTGTCCACTCCTTGGGTGTTGGGTCACAAGAGAAATACACCTATTGGGCACCTGCTACGCTTCCACTTGACGACAGCGTTTATGTACGAAGGGAATAAGGTAGAGGAAGACCGTAGGGAGAAAGAAGGAGGAGGAAAGGGTTGGTGAAGGGGGACGAACGTATTATATAGCTAGATACCACTCAAGAACGAAGCGGAAAATACCCCTCAATGGGGGCCCCCCCAAACAGTGACGTCGACCTCGCGTCGCGGTCAATGACCTTGCACCTGCCATGGGTACTAGTAGATGCACGGTAGCGGGTGTAAGCAGGTTGGCCACGTAGCCATGACTATGGGTAGACGCCGTTGGTTGGAGGGCCTCCAATGAGGGGCTCTGGCGGCAGCGTTCTCAAGCTGTGTGCAGCTATAAAGGCAGCCCTCCTGTTCTTCATGGATGAACCAGAGGAGAAAGTCCAGCATGGACTTTCGCTGTGGCGTATCCCTCTAATGTTCTACAACTTCGGATGGCGTGACAAAGCTCACTGTCCCGACTGTCCAAAGATCAGGGCAGACACAGAACACATTCTGTACTCATGTAACACACCCGCCGCGGTTGCTCAGTGGTTAGGGCGCTCGACTACTGATCCGGAGTTCCCGGGTTCGAACCCGACCGCGGCGGCTGCGTTTTTATGGAGGCGAAACGCTAAGGCGCCCGTGTGCTGTGCGATGTCAGTGCACGTTAAAGATCCCCATGTGGCCGAAATTATTCCGGAGCCCTCCACTGTGGCACCTCTTTCTTCCTTTCTTTTTTCACCCCCTCCTTTATCCCTTCCCTTACGGCGCGGTTCAGGTTTCCAACGATATATGAGACAGATACTGCGCCATTTCCTTTCCCCCAAAACCAATTATTATTATTATTACTCATGTAACACTGCCATTGCCGCTCCTTATTTCTCTTACCCTCCCCCTTCTTCATGGAGTGCTTGGCTTCACTCGGGCTCAGCCAATACCACCTAGACTAGGTGGTATTGGCTCAGCAGGTTATCAGCGGGCCTTGGCGGAGCAAGCGCTCTTCTTCACGGGGCCTTAGTTCTGGCCTCAAATAAAGTTTTTTTCCTCCTCTTCCTTGCTCCTCTGGGCGGAGTCAATAATTGTACCATGTTGGCCTTGAAACGCCCCGTTGCTGGTCATAAAAGAAAAAAAAAACGCTGCCCTTGTGGAGGACGTGGCCTGAAATGGCATATAGTAGGATATAACATAACTTATAATACTGTCACTGCTACACCATCCTGTAAAAAAAAAATCTTGGAGGACACCTAACCGCCATTAGCTATGACAGTGCGGCGATAGCGTAAAAACTTCGTTGTGAGCAGCTGTCATGCACGACTACACATACCGTACAAATGGAGAGGGGGATTTCTCTCTCCGCTTTGCCACAGGTCTCAGCTGGCTCTTCCGTGTACTAACCTAAGCAGGTAGCAAGTGGATGACACCGCCTGATTTTCGTCCCAGTGAGGCTCCTATGCTGTCGCATAATATGAATGTCTGTCCTCATAACAATAACAACAGGTGACACTGTAAATATTATTTTTCACTTCTGTGCCTGACCTGACGAATTTTCGTTTGTGACTGCACCTTCTTGCCAAGTGCCCTGTAACACGTCTTCTGTCAGTGACCTTCTATCGAGATGCGCCAGTCTTTTGCTTGGGCACAGTGATGCGCGAAAGCTTGTATTCAGGACAGTGATGTGGCTGTGTCTGCGCAAGCCGCAACGTTCAGCATTTGCTTCTTATTCTACGGATTTCTTAAACAGGCAGCTGATAATAATTGGTTTTTTTGGAAAGGAAATGGCGCAGTATCTGTCTCATATATCGTTGGACACCTGAACCGTGCCGTAAGGGAAGAGATAAAGGTGGCAGCGAAAGAAGAAATTAAGAAGGAGGTGCCGTAGTGGAGGGCTCCGGAATAATTTCGACCACCTGGGGATCTTTAACGTGCACTGACATCGCACAGCACACGGGCGCCTTGGCGTTCTGCCTCCATAAAAACGCATCCGCCGCGGTCGGGTTCGAACCCGGGAACTCAGGATCAGTAGTCGAGCACTCTAACCACTGAGCCACCGCGGCGGGTAAACAGGCAGCTACAATGTTAGAAATGCGGACGGCACGGACGAAAAAATGTACTGTTTTGTATCCGTTTCGAAGTTTACAGAACAGGAATGATTGCGCGTAGTTCTTTGAACGCTGCAGCGGCTCAGTAAAGTGTCTATTAACAGCTCGTCGTTAAAGCAACTCTCTCACCTACGTTATACCATGCGCCTCCAAGAATGTAATGTCTGTTCCCAGGTGAAGCGGTGAAACATTTAAAATGCAAAGAAACGTCCGGCGGAAGCGTCCTCTTCAGTCCTTACT
Source organism: Amblyomma americanum (assembly GCA_030143305.2). Taxonomy (NCBI): domain Eukaryota; kingdom Metazoa; phylum Arthropoda; class Arachnida; order Ixodida; family Ixodidae; genus Amblyomma; species Amblyomma americanum. The sequence goes on along the minus strand of JARKHS020012458.1, from coordinate 98,115 downwards.
AGCGCATGTTTCGAAAAGCAGGAAGAACATGCCACATTGATTCCCAGTAGCAAACAAGTCCTGAAACTGTGGAATGCGCTATTCGGTGCGTAAGTTTTCAAGCGTGCATGTATAACGTAATATTGACTGTCCTGAATATTTCGTGCGCATTATGATGTATACGTTTTAAGCGCTTGTGACGAAAAAGAACCGCACGTGATAGTTACGTAAATATTAGCTAATTGTAATAATTGATTGCATGTATAAAATCAGTGCTTTATGTGTGTCAAAAAATCATAACATGTGCAAGGACGTGGCAGGTGTAGTCAATGGGGCCGGGCAGGGCATATAGAGCGAAGGCAAGATAACCGATGGTCGTGGAGGGTAACGGACATAATCCCAAGAGAAGGCAAGCGTAGCAGGGTGTGGCAGAAAGTTAGGTGAGTGGATGTGAATGAGAAGTTCGCGAGGATAGGGTGGCCGCGGGTGGCACAAAACAGGGTTAAGAGAGAGAGATGGGAGAGGCCTTTGCCCTGCAGTGGGCGAAGTCAAGCTTATGATGATATGTTATGTCCACAATGTTCTTGTTATGGGAGGATAAGTCTATCCAGATATTGCAACATGTCGAGATGGCATGAGATGTGAAATCCAACGCTATATAGGTTCCTTTCTAGAAAGTAGGCTGCTCACAGCCTGACGAACAGCTTGTGATGACGTCACAAGGTCACGTGACCTCTATAGACTGTAATCATTAATTTAACTGCCACGTGCCACAGTGGGAATGTTGCTCACAATCCGGTGGTCAGGCTTGCATCAGCCACGGTGGGCAGGTTGGGGACGACGTGAAAACGTCACGTGGCCTCTCTCCACCAATCGCGAATTTCGCGATATCGGACGACGGATTCTGCTCCTGACGTGAACTGCAATGCCTTCTCATTAAAAGCCACAGTGGGGTAAAAATTAACGGCCGGAGGAGCTGCAGCAAGATTTTTGTTTTTTCATAACGTGAACCTGAATCTCGTGGAGAGAAAGAAAGAAGTTATTTCACCCCGCAAGGCGGCGCGTCGTTCGCTGATTGCGCTACTTGCCATAGCGTATTCGCTGCTGCTTTCATGCTGTCACGATTACTGCATCGACCACACTGGCGGTTGCAAGGTTCAGGACATCGCGCCGCAGTGACACCAGAAAGAAGCGTCCATCTGCCGCTTACCGCTGCCTCAGTGCGGATGCAAGTTTAAATTATGCACGTGGAAAAACCGAGGAACACAGAAAGCCACTTGAAGTGTTTTGCATCGGGAATCCGCCACAACCGGGCTACTGCGTGAGTGGCACGTCTACAGACCGCTCAGAACAAGAGTTTCGATTTTTGGAGCAACGGCGTGGTGAGGCGTGTTAAACGACGAAATGGCGAGCACATGCGCCGCTTTCGCGCTCGTCAGAAATTTTCGCAAAATACATTGTGTGCGTATATATATATATATATATATATATATATATATATATATATATATATATATATATATATATATATATATATATATATATATATATATATATATATATATATATATATATATATATATATATATATATATGGTTTGGTTTGGTTTATGGGGGTTTAACGTCCCAAAGCGACTCAGGCTATGAGAGACGCCGCAGTGAAGGTCTCCGGAAATTTCGGCACACGGGCCTCTAGAATTTCGCCTCCATCGAAATTCGACCACCGCGGCCGGGATCGGGATATACATATATATATATATATATATATATATATATATATATATATATATATATATATATATATATATATATATATATATACTTATGAAGGGAGCCAACAGTCACCGAAACCAAAGTGCATAGGGGAACGTTATTTTTTTTTATGTGTTGTGCTTATCAATGGGATATTATTACTTAGATTAATAAATCGCTTAAAGAAAATTACTTATAAAGCAGCAGAAAAACAACCATGCCGCCGGTGGGATCCGAACCCACGACCTCCTAATATATATATATATATATATATATATATATATAATATATATATATATATATATATATATATATATATATATATATATATATATATATATATATATATATATATATATATATATATATATATATATATATATATGATTTCGTACGAAATCATGTAAGGTGTTCTCATGCAGGAACCGGAGAAGGCTCCTGCTGTTATTGTTGTCGGTTCGGTTCACCCACTCGGAGAAATCATCCTCCCTTGTCGTCGTTAGTCCCACTTCCTGTAAAATTCGTGTCCTTGAAGCCCGCACTAATACTAATAAGCACTAACGCTCATACGTACTAACACTCATTCGCACTACTGCTCATACGCACATGTGCTGATATGCTCGTGTGCACATAGCACATACGTACAATTGTGAGTCGGCAGTGCAGGCCTTCCAGCGGCAGCTGACTTCATCGCTAAGCGCCGCACTTTTTCTATTGATTTAGCGCAGGTTAACTCGGGGTGGCGTGTCAAAAGGACGGCGCACTTGCAGGGTACAACAAACGCGAACAGTAATACACCAGGAGACAATGACGAAAAGAAAAAAAGTGTTTTGCATTTGCAATTTGTTTTTATTTGCCGCGCTTACACGTGCGCCCGGCCGGCGAAAGCAGCGGATCGCTTTCATCGAGGCATTGATCTTGGTGCGCCGCAGTCACGCTATACTCTCCATGCCTCCGCGCACTTGTTGATCGCGAACGGCGCCCTGTGCGCGTGCAGTGGAGCTTGAAAAGAAGGAAGGAAAGTTACTTAGCGAAACACCGGAGCTTCTCCAAACATGATCCGCCTCCTCATCAGGCTCGCGGCGTCGTATTACACGGTATGCGCAGCGAGACTGCGAGGGTGAAAGGGAGAGATGAGAACGGGTATGCTTGCTTCCAAATTGTGCTCTCTAGCGAAGCGCGTACCTTTAAGAAAAAAAAAGAAAATCAGTGGAGGATGATGGAGGGTACGCCACGGGTTTCAGGCATATTGAAGTATAGTTTCGGACTCGTTTATAACTCGCGGTTATTGCAAGAACTATATAAAAAAGCATTTTGAATGCAGGAGAGAAGTAAACAGCCCGACGTTAGCGATTTCCCGGGAAAATTTTGCGTTTATAATACCTCTCCGTTTTAGTTTTGGGTATTGAAGGACAAAGTGAGTGTTGCGAACTTTGAGCTTCATCACCGTTAGTCCTGCGCACGCTGTGTGGCCTGTAGCACTGTGTGGCCTGTACCTGCAGTAGGCAACGGCGTAATAAGGCGTAAGCCTTCCTTGGCTCATGACTGTATAGAAAATAAAATAAAATGTAAATGTTGATTAAGCAACAGTTCGTAAGCAACATATATGAGATTTAAAAACAAAAACAAGATGGGAAATAAAAAGATAAAATGGAAATAATTAAAAATAAGAAAATAAGTGCAACATAAAAAGGAAAAATAAAAAAATGAGAACTGAAGGGAGAAACAGAGGACAGCGAAAGGCTTTCGCATTGCCGCTCTTAAGAAGACTTGAGTGAAATCCTTTTATTTTTTCCAGGTCGTCGCACGATGAACGTGTCTAAGAAGGATACCCATACGAAGATGCTGGTGAAAACATTGTTATCCTCCTTTGTTTGTTTTTTTCTTCCCTTCTGGTCTCATTGCCTTTTTCCTTTTGCTAAAGCTACAGTGTTTTGTATCGAATACTCTTATGTCGTCTTTTGTTCTGAGGAAATGGATGATTACACTGATGAAAAAAATATTACTTGCCTGTTAAGCGGAGAGATCATGAGCGTTAACGTGCGCACTTAACGCTTTCCCTGCTCACACTGCACTGGCGGACGCATTGCAGAGAAAAAACAAAACAAAACAAAACAGTCAAAAGACCCTGTTTGGCTCGTGCAACTTCCAAATGTGACTGAACAACTGGCGCGCACGCTTGACATTTTTGCGATCGTGCAATGTGCACTTTGTCCTTTGAGTGACTCGACCGGCCCTTCATACGACCTCTGTGTTGCTCTTCGCTAGTAATGAGCTGAAATAGAATTTCCATGCGTATACAGTTCCTTCGTGGCGATCTTGCGGCTGTTTGCGGGCGCGTCTGCAAGGCTTTCTACGCCGCACTGTACAGCTCCGAACTAGGGGTATGTGACAGTAAAGGTTTTACGCAATCAACGCTGCACATTGCACTGGGACGAACGCTTAGTGCGACAGGCCCGTCGGCCCTGGTAAGTATAGACCCACACACACACCTCGGTCTTCTTCAGATTAATTAGAGATGGGGCTTATATTGTGAGAGCAAACATCCTTTATCCACCATGCATGACGTGCGAGAGACTCGCAGCCTCTGCAATGACTCGGGAACACAAAGCGCTCCGCATCACACGAAAGGTCATAAGTTCACAACCGATATATCGTCGACTGTATAAGTGCGTCTACGTGTTGTGCCAGCCTTGCCGCGCACGTGTAGGTAATGGGCAAGCAGTCTCTCTTGCAGGAGTTTTCTAATAGAAGTGCTGTAGTTTTCGTTCGCGTATGCGTTTTTTCTATCTTTTGCCAAGATGAATACGTAGCAGATATCCCAACCTTCCTTCTTCAGGAAAGTTTAGGGTCGTTCGCCCTGTGAAAGAACCAGAGTATCGAGGCCATGAGAGGACTTAACGCAAGGAATAAAAATGCACGAAACGAACTAGCAACCAAATTCACTCCTGCTGAATCTGTGTGCTGCAGATGGTGGTATGATGATGATGATGATAATGATAATGATGATTATGATGATGGTTGAGATGATTGTGATGGTCATTGTGTAATTGGGTTCTTAACGCGCGTTTTTAAAATTATCTCGTCCAAGTAACGCAGGTGTGATTGCCCAATTGTTGGATAGTGATAAGCTTGAACTGTACAGAGATGCCACTACGAACCCCCCCCCCCCCTTCCTAGGTACATTTCTTTTATCTGAGGGCTCCAAGTGCGAACACTTTTTTAAATATGTTCGATAACTGAGGGCCATAAACATCGTGGAACAGCTTAAATGCATTTCTGAAGAATAATCGGATTTGAGGGGGGGGGGGGGGGGACAGGTAACATGGTGAAATGATTACACGTGCATTCCTTCTTGCGTGCGTGCGCGCGGATTGCGTTTTGGTACCCGCGCGGCGTTTAAGCATCGACTATGCCCTGTGTGTATGCCTGCATGCCAGGTTTGTTAATTCTGCCTTCGATCACCGAATGACGTCAGGAGCCTCCACAGCGCCAGAGCGGTCCTTCCTGAGGCCTACAACAGTCCTGCTATGAATGAATGAACTAAGGAAAGGAGGCCCCATGACCCCTGGTTGAGAAAGTGGGACAGGAAATGGCAATCAGTGGCATCGTCTTGCGAGCAGCCTTTCATTCCCTTTGACTTCTATAGTTAACGACTCCCTGTCTCTAATCGAGAAACTTCGTTACCGTAAGCACTCTCTTCCGATCGCGAAGCGGGTTTACGCAATGCATTAAAAGGGTAAGGCGGGATTCTTCTCCTCTTCCACCCCCGACAGGACCCCGCTTATAACTGGTGCGCGGGGGAATTTAATCGTCGAGCCGCCTTCTTCTCCTCGAAGAATGTCGACTGTTCCGAAAAAAATATACGAAGCAAAAAGGAGGGCTGCCTGAACTGAACGAATGAAAGAATCGGGGATTGATTAACTAACTCCCACACAAAAGTGCCACATACAAAAATGTGAGGCTCCCCTTATTTTGTGTTTTTACACAGTCCGCGGACTCTGCGCACCGTTTAAACGCGGCCGTTTCTGCCGCAATGAATAATATATGAACCGCCACAGAGGGCGTCATTTTTTTTTTTTTGCGTGTTCGGGGACTTTTACTTGGCTATGGTGGCAGGCCTTTTAATCCGCTTTGGTATACATATTTGTCGAGATTCTCAGGAAGATTTTATTTTATATTGGTTTAATATTTTTTCCTTACCTCTTTACTAGTGCAGTCCCCGTTGTATTCTTTTGGTACGTTTGGCAAGTACTCACTGCGACACCGCTGTTTTCCAAGCTGCGCATTATTCCTCACGGGTTTCTTATTTTCATGTAGATGGTGCAACAATGTACATATTTTTTTTGTTTTGCGTTGTAATTTTTTTTCGACGTTTTCTACGTGGGAAGAACGTCGGGTTAAGTGCCACTTGCGGGAATACGAACGGCACGTAGTGCGCATGCTTCTATGCGTTGCCTTCTTAAAGCGATAAAAAACCATTCCAAGACGTTTTCTTCTCCTAGAGAGAAGAAACGGTGGTGGCTTCACTCCTCTTCCCCCTCCCTCCGTCCGTTTCCCTTTCCCTCATTTAGTCCCGGGCCTTTCAGTCACCTGCTGTGGGTCACGTTGATTACGTCAGACTTTATGTTATCATTGGCCGCTGAGCTGCACTATTCTCATCGGCGAGGTGATCAAGATGATCACGTGATCTGTGTGGTGACGTCATCGAGTTTTTCATTATGACAAGTACGTTACTACAACATGCAGAAGGGCATCTAGTGAGCGCAGATCCAGACCATGAGAGTGAAATAGCTAGATGAATAAGAACGCGGTGGAGTGCGTTTGACGGAAGAAGGCGCTCTTTAGCGATCACTAGAGATGTTAGCCTGGTAACCTACTTGCCAAGCTATATGTAAGTTATCCTGTTCGGTAGGGTTTGGCAGGCACATCAAGGTCATGTACAGACACTTAGCAGTATCCGTAAGTTACGGCTACTAGCATAGTTTTATCTTGCCAGTACTCGCTTGCGGGGCACGAACTCGGGGGCTAACGAAAACGCTTTAAGTTAGATTGCGGGCAACGCAGTGAACTATGAAACGGAAGATTATACAGTCAACGTTACAAGTCAGGACGAGAGCCTCGGTACTAGTGCTGCAGCGTGACGTTTGACACATTGGAAACCTCCGTGGAAGAGCTGTCACCGCTCAGAAAAGACGCGTGTTATACGCTACGCGCAGTTTCCATTTTCGTCAAACTCGCGCGTGCGCCTCGCGGCGCGTCCTCAAACGGCGCTTCACGCGTCACGGCGCTCATCGCACGCACCGACCACGGCACTCGCTCTCGCGGCGTCAACGTCCTCGCCTTGCGACGTCAATGGAGAACGGGAGGGAGAGGCCGCGGGCGCAGCGTGCTTGACTGCGTTCGTTCGCTCCTGTTCGTCACCGAGTGTACACACACATCAACGGCCCCGTCCACTCTTCGCTAGTGGCGTTCTCGCGTGTATGGCAAGCAGCTCCTCTCAAGCTTGTGCATTTTGTGCATTTGTTTTCAGCATCCCCCCCTCTCTCTCTCTCTCTCTCTCTGTTTTTTCGTCCTTCCTGCGGTCCTGCGTACGCACGCCGACTCAGCTGTCGTCTGCTCCGTTCGACGAGTCCGGCTGCTCCGGTTGTTTATTGGCTTCCGCACACGCACTGCGGTGAGCGCGGCGCGGCCGTATACGCGGGGTTCACTTTACTACCGGCTGACAGCGTGTGCAGGGAGATCGTAAGCTGCCAGCTAGCTGTCTCTCGGTATACGCCATTGCACCTCTACGCTGCATTACTGTCCAATAGCGTCAAAAAGCGTCTGAGAGGAGAGCGTTCCGGCGAACGTGAGTATATTCCGTCTGCGTTAACAGGCCGTTTCTATCACAGCTTTCTCGATAATATATATATATATATATATATATATATATATATATATATATATATATATATATATATATATATATATATATATATATATATATATATATATATATATATATATATATATACTAGTACTAGACGTAAACTGACGCCGTTGCATTATCGAAATCGCGGTTAACGTCTGCTGCTGTAAAAGCGTCGTCCGATTACACCATGCCTCGTTTTATGGCGCGTGTTTCGACACGATGGAGCCTATAGGGAGGTGCATATGGGCACAAGCGCACGCGGACGGCGCGTTAACTACGGGGCTGAATGGCGGCGAGCGGAGTGCCCCCGCCGGTTTCGATGCCATAAAACCAGAGGTCTCTGCCGCTTGGCCCATCTGCCGCGAGCCTCCTTTCTGGCGGTGGAATTGGGCCTGGTCGTATTTACGTAATGGTGGGGACATTTTTTTACCGGGCCTTCTGCGCTGTTCTGAGCCCTTACGCGCGCTAAGATCGTTTGAATGAACCTTGGGGACGGTGCGAGGGAGTTTGCAATAAACTTCGCGTTCTTATCTCCCTTGCCCTTTCTCGTTTTAAGAGAGGAGGCTTTTAAAGAGCAACTCGCCGATATGCGGGCGACACTCTTATGTAAACTATTAAGCGGTGACACGGCCTTTTGCGTACAGAAATGGAGTGCCATCGGTCGTATAACTCATTTTTTTCTTTGTTTCTATTACTTCCTGGCGACTTCTGTACTGAAAAATACCTACCCTTCCCCGGAGTTCTTTGATCTTATCAGACACGAAACTCCGAACGCGATCACCACCGAAATTATGGATGTTAGTAGAGAGATGTGCCACCTGTATCAGTCTGATGCGGGCAGACTTAGTCGGTGTCGCTGCTGTCGGCAGACCTTTGGAGTGCATGTAAATGACGCAGGCGGCGCCACAGTCGTCTAACCGTTCAAATTTTAGACTTGTCAGGGCGCCGCATTTTGGTAATTATCAGACATCGGGGACCCGTTCGGGAAAGTTCCACAAATGGTATAGTCAGGGAGAGCTCTGATAATTTCCTAAACGAGCCTCGCATAGCAGAATAACACGACCGACAGAAGCAATCGAAGCAGGCAGGGCACAGCTTCAGCTATTCCTTCACGGTCCATCCGGTCAGGCCACGTCAGCGAAATAAAGGCCGACGTGGCCTTAGTGACGTGGCCGCGCCGCTAATAAATGTGACGAGCAAAAGCCATTTCTCTGAATCCGACATTCTGGCGCTCTTGCGGGAACGCAGTACCGTCCGCGTTAACATGTGCTGGTGCCGCTATAAACTTCTAGCCGGAAACAAGCGTCGTGCTTTGCGGAGACAGCTCGGATACAGCAGCTTTCGGTCACCGCGTTGCCAGTCCCGCGAGATTAAAAAGCGGCCTGTACAAGAGCGCATGACGTTTGTGGCGCACTTCCGCTTCACGTGCTTTGACAGACGTTTTTACAGAGCAACTGTACTCTTCTCATAGTTGGAATTTTTGGTTGTTGTGTGCAGTGCAGTGTTAATCAGCGCTGTCGAGAAGGTGTCTCGGGATGGCAAGCAATTCGTCGAAACTAGTTGGGCGCATAGCCAGGTGCTAAAACATGCGCATGCCGAAACGCGTGCGTGGCCAACGTGGTGCCTGCCAAGAGGAGGTGCGTCGGTCAGCGCTACATATATCTGCGCACACCCTGCATACAGTGCCGAAAAAGAATGGCTGTGCTGTGCATTGGGCTGTCTCGACCCTCGACCGCTGACCGGGGTGAAGTATACCTCGGACTGTGGCCGCAGCTATCATCGGCTCTAAAGGCAATAGCCGCGCACTATTCCGTTCCCTTATGGTGTCGTGCATGCGCGACAGGCTATTACTTCGCCCTACACGAACGCCATTACACCCTAAAAAGAAAGGAGTAAAAAGGGAGTATAAGCTGTCCTCTAGCGCAGTGTCTTAAAGAGGCAGGGTTTGCTGCCAAAGCCCTGGGGTTGATTTCCATGACTGAAAATACAGAATGCTTACGGTTGGCAACGGAAACAAACTCCCCCTTCAAAACATGCGAGCTTCTAGCAGTTACGAAGATTTTACCCAAGTTTGAGCCTGTTCTATTTGCTAACTCCACGAGCTCTGGTGCCGCGGTTAGGAGCCTCCTCCCATTGGTAACTGCATCAGGTTACTATATATGCTTTGCGGGGGAACATGCCTCCTCAGCCAAAAGTAAGCATTCGTATATTTAGTGATCGAAATCTACCCCAGAACAAGGGGCAGCACACCCTGCCCTTAAAAGGATGTGAGCTAGAGGACAGCTTACACCCTTTTTACTCCCTTACAGGCTCATTCGTCTTTAGAGTGTAGTTTGTATTCGTCATTCTTCACTTTGATGTGCTTTATTCTTCCTATTTGTATTTACTTATTTACGTGAACGTGTAAGAAGAGGCTGGTGCCGGCAGCAGCGCCGCCTAGTTTCTACCGCATAGGAGAGTTAATCACACTGGTACTGACGGCATAATACACAACACAGCATGTACACGATGCGCAATTCAAAACATAGAAAACACACTGTAATTGTACAATAAACAACCGTAATTGTACCGTAATTGTACAATAAACAAAATAGATGGACAGTACAAGGTCATAACAATGGGCCATAATCACTGACGCGTGAAAGTAATGCACAAAAACGGCTGCAAGATAACCGTTGCAGCCATGAACTATATAGTAAAGCAAGCACAGAAAAGCAAAAGCTCGAGAGCACACGTGCAGTCGGCCAGGTAGTGAATCTAACACCCAGCAATTCCCGACGTGGTTCTTCCTCCGCCTAACGACCCTGCTCTTCCTTCTTCACCCGCTGTCGCTCCTAATATTCAGGAAATTGAGAAACGGCAACGCAGTCGAGGTGGGGCTTAACGGAACTAGAATTCGGGAAGTCCCGCCTGAAAAAATTCTTGGGCTGACTATCGGAAAACAACAGCAATAATCAAGAGGTAATAAGACGCCTAACAGAGACGACAGAACAAGCAGCAAGAATGATCGGCAGAATCACCATCAGGAGAACGGGCATGAAAGAGAGACACCTTGCAGCCAGTACGGGCTTTCGTAATCAGTAGAATTGCGTACGTTGCGCCATACCTTCGATTGAAAAAAAAAAGCAGACGAGAAGAAGATCAACGCCCTGATAAGGAAGGCATCGGTTCCTGCTCGGGCCAAGCAGTGGCCGGCAGTATTCTGTGATAAATAAAATATAAGAGATCCTTTGCCATTCTAATCAGCGCGTCAACAGAAAAGCTTCTGCGGCTGGGTATCCACAAATCGCTGGTCGAAAAAAAATTGGACGGGACACTTAAGCTCTTCCTTAAGGGTATGACGCGATAGGGTCGATGAGTTAATTAATTCCCATATATGCGGAATTTGTCATTCTCAACTTTGCATCCGTATGTCCCTGGGAGTCCTCATACCACTCCTTGCGCAGTGGTGCAGCGGTTAAGGAATGCGCCACTGCCCTGCGTTGGCAGGTGCTGCCCCTGGTGGGTCTTGTGCGACCCAAGTTACTCTTCACGAGCAACCTCTTGCGATCAATCATTAATTTAACTGCCACCTGCCAGGGTGGTAAGTTTTCTCACGATTCGGTGTGCAAGTTGTGATGACGACACAAGGTCGTGTGACCTCGGTGCTCCACCTAGGTTGCTGCTTCGGTGGTTGGCCACCTGGGTCACCCTACGCCACCCAGTTTATCGCTGGCAGCGACGACGCTGAAGACGCTGGATTTTCTGCACAACGGCAGCCTTAATGCTATTGCGTTAATAATTGAAGCCAACCTAACACCGCAGAAATGCCACCTAGCCAACAGTGGGACAGGCAGAGTAGTGGTAGTGAGACACAAACTGCACAACGCTAGACTGACATCATGTCCCAGAGGAGCTGAACAACATCTTACAAGTAAAGCCAAGCAACATATGCAGCCGGCACACCACGCAGGAAGAAGACAGTCCAGAGCTAAAACAGTGGAAGAACAACAGAAACATGGTATACACAGACGCGGCACGGCCGGTTGGAGGCATAATGACGTTAATGGTCACATACCCGGATGGCAACCTCAGAATTACGCGTAAATCAAACCCAAGCGGAAGAGGCAGCCATTGCGTTCGCAGTAAACGCAGGAAAAAAAAAAAACACCGATTCGCAAGGAACATGCCGGAACAACACCAGGGGCAGGTTAGGGGAGGCAGCTATTAGAATCTTGAAGGGCAAAAAGCGTAGAGTTTCTTACTATTAACTAGAGGGAAAGCTGGCGACGCTGCACTTCAGCCACCATGGGCGCTCAAAGCATCATGGGGCGATGAGCTACTTGGTGCGGGACAGTCGGTTTTTTTCAGGAACACAGAGTTGCGCTACTGAGATGTCCATTTCCGTCCACTTGCCGCCGCGGTGGCTCAGTGGTTATGGCGCTCGGCTGCTGACCCGAAACACGCGGGTTCGATCCTGGCCGTGGTGGTCGAATTTTGATGGAGGCGAAATTCTAGAGGCTCGTGTACTGTGCGATGTCAGTACACGTTAAAGAACTCCAGGTGGCTGAAATTTCCGGAGCCCTTCACTACGGCGTCCCTCATAGCCTGAGTCGCTTTGGGACTGTGAACCCCCACAAGCCAAGCCAAACTATTCCGTCCACGGCGCGCCCCGCGCGCAGACGACTTTGGCGCATGCGAACGTAGTGCGCGAAAGCCATAGTAGCGAAATCGCAACAGCACATGACGCCAATAAAAGGTTTCTGTTTTCCGAAATGCCATTAAAAACCTCTTAAAGTTTTTTTTTTTGAAAACGTATATATTTTTTAAAGTGCGCCTGTTAAGCGCGAAATATTGGATTTTGTGGGGGTACAATATTTGGCCAATAGGAGAGCAAGCCATCGCTTACTTTGGGCAAACTTTACATTTGCATGCTTTTTCTGCTCGTTTTTTGCAATTTATAGACAGGATATTGAATGTTAGGGCATTCTTGATTATCGAACAACGTTTGTTTTTTCATTATTTTTTGGCCAATAGTTGTAGTTCTGCAGTCGGTAGCTCTCCGCCCCATGATGCTTAGAGCGCCCGTGGTGGCTGAGGCGGTCTCGAGGAAGCTCCATGCAAACTCCCATAGGCGGGGCCCCAGCTTTCCCTCTAGTTAACAGTAAGAAACTCTGTGGCAAAAAGGAAGCCCAGAAGCAAGCAAATCTCACATGGACACAAGGGTATCAGTTCGTAGAAGGGAAAGAAGGCGCACATGGCTCAGCCCGAGCAATCTTAATTACCCCGGGCACCCCACACACTGACGAACACTACTCAAACATGCTGGCCACATACTCAGAAATCATGCAACACTGTAGGCTAGGCAGAAAGGAATACGCGCCATCGGATGAAGAACTAGACAAGGAATAGGGAATAACACAGATAAAAATGCAAACACATACTCAAGCCCAAAAAGACTTCACGCCTATGCCACACGGTATGGGCCTGCGAAAGCAACACAGAAATAGAAAGGATAAAGGAACTGACGATTTAGCGGTGGGAGGAAATGCTGTCCAGCTCAGACCTGAAAGTTCATCACGAGCTGACCGAAATGGGTAGTTAGGGCGGCTGCTAAGTCCAATAGACTCCCGGAGTAGGGGGACCGACCCCCAATTTTAGTTCCAATTAAACTGTTTCCAGCATCGTCATCGGTGCGGACTCGCGGTGGCTGTTGCTCAACTTCTCAGAGAAAGAGCAGCAGAGACTAGGGAAGAAGGAAATGAGAAATAGAGAGCAAGAAATGAAGTAGCAAGTAAAGGCGAAAAAAAAAATGGAGACGAGGAAAGGAGAGGGAACGGAGAAAAAGAAGAAAAAGAAAAGAAGATTGAAGGAAAGAGAACACTGGAAGAAAAAAAAGTGAGCAATGCAATATAAGAGGAAACGAAGAGGATGAAAGCGAAAGAAAGAAGAGAAAAGGAAGGAAGGAAAGAAGGAAAAAGTGTTTTCGTATACGTGGAAGAGGACCTCCCCCCACACAGAAGGCTCACCACCTTTCTTCACGAAAGCCGACTAAGCGGGATCGTGGAAGGATGATTGGGGACAAAGCAGGGAAGACGGGGAAGGAGGGGGGGTATCAGGAGAGGAACTGCGCAGGTCTCCGTTGCATTCCGGCCACGACTGCCATCAATCCCCCGCTGGTCCACGAAAGACTTCCCTACGGCGTCCATCGGCGCTCACTCAGGAGGAAGTTCTGCAGGCGCTCATTCTGCTGTCGCCCCCGCACCGTATAGATCTCTCTCCGTCGATTGCTGCGCGTGCACCTATCATTCGTCTTCTCGGCAAACATGGCGGACGCGTGGGCAGCTCTGTGCACGGCTCACCAAGCGCGCTCATCCCCCCCGCTTTTCCCCTCTAGCCGCCGCCGGTTCGCTAATGAAGCCGCTCGGAGCTCGCGCGCGTGTCCTTGCTAATTAGGCTGCGCTCATTATCTCTGCGCAGACGCTGCACACTTCGTCTTCTTTCCCCCTGTCGCACAGCTAGCTTAGCTGCCGAGCGAAGCAGAAGCCCGTGCGCACATTGTGGCTTGCTGGTATTTAAGCGTTGGCACTGACCGTCAACTATTGGCGACATGCGTACGCGGTGTGGCGCGAAAATAGAGCTGTGCGAGTTGTGTGCAGTATAGACGTCACGCAGCGCAGGTGAAGATATGATGGCTCAAGCAGGGCAGTGCGAGGCAGCGTATAGACGGCGCTAGAGCGGATTAGAGAGTGTCGGCAAGGGCGGGAAAGCACGTAATCCCCAGTCGCGGAGCGTCGGACCGGCGCTGGTAATCCCGTCGGGCTCCCTGGGTGCAGGGACGTGGATTTCTGGGAAAGCACGTGGTGCAGTTCGTCGCTGCGTGGCGTCCTCGGTTGGTGATGTGTGGGAGCTGAGCACGAAAAGGAAGCGCGTAAAGTCTGTCTCTGTTCCTGAGCGAGTAAGCTTGGCGCATCGTCAAAGCTTTCCGCACTGCGCGGAACTTAGAAAGTCAAACATTGTCGACTGAGGAAGAAAGGTCAGCAATAACTGATAAGATTGAACTTGTTTTATACTGTTCCTTCTTTACCCGCTACCTTATACCTTCCTTACCCCCTTAGGATTCGAGCCAACCTCTCTCCAGTAAATTTAATCCTCCTCCTCCTCTCTCTCTCTCCGGTGCATGAACTCGCTGAGATGGCTGCGAAGCCTCTGCCTCAGTAATGCGATTAGCCACGGGCGAAATACTCGGTTGTGTTATGTCACGCTATAGGTTGCGTTTATGCAGTTTGAAATGGTTGAGCAGTGTCGTCCTGCCTAACGCAGATAGCTGCGGAGAAACCTACAGTGTGTTGTGTCATTTTATGAAGAAGAAGAAGAAGAAAGAATTTTAATGAAAGAAAGGCGGAGAGGTCGGCCGGTGGTAACAGGGCCCTGGCCTGCTACTCCACACAGGGGAAAGGGAAGAGGAGGAAAAGGAAAGTGTGAATGAAGGCTGATGATGGCATAATACAATGAGTTTCACGGGTGATGTCTATGCACACGCACACACACACACACACAACACTGGCTGGCGCTCGCATCGCGGTTACTGGACACACATAAAACTCAAAACTGGTGTCTGCAACACAACACCGACACATGTCATTAACCATGTAGGTTGTGCACAGGCGGTCACAAACGAGTATCCAGGCCTGTTTCACACAAAAAGTTGAGCAGGGCTTTTGTCACACGCCACCAATCAGAACGTCTCGTCCTTGCGCCCAGAAGAGTTTCCTCAGAGAGAGGGCGAGAGTCCAGGTTTTTCACAGTCGCCTCCAATGTTGTTCTTTCAGAAGTATACTTCGGGCACGCGCAAAGAAGGTGTCCAATAGTCTCTGGTGTGTTGCACTGTGCGCAATTTGGGTTACTTTCGATGCCGATCTTGTGAAGATAGTGTTTGGTGGAGGCAACGCCAAGCCGTAGCCGGTGGAGTAAAGTCCCATGACGTCGCACCACCACAGATGGGAAATGTAATCGTGAGCCAGCGTCAAGCTTACACACGCGGTCCTGTTGATGACTCGGATCATGCCAGTGCGACTGCATTGCCGCCTGCATTAAATGCGCCAACAAGGCTCCAATGTCTGATCTTGAAAAGGCTATCTCAATGAAAGCACCATCACTATGTGCCATCCGAGCCTCGGCGTCAGCACGCTCGTTTCCCGCTATGCCGCAATGGCTCGGTATCCATTGAAAATTTATGATATGGCCGCGGTGGAAAGCCTCGGCTAACAAAAGCACAATCTGTTGAACCAGTGTCATTTTATGTTGCGTAATATAATTATACAGATGCTGCGTGATAAAGTAAAATTTTTTTCTTAGGCTTAAAAGAACGGCTTAGTGATATTCGCTGTCCAACGTTGTGCATTTGTCCGTAAAACACACCTCTTCCCGTCGTCGGTAGTGGCTTTCGTTCTCGCAAGTTGACCGGGTGAATTCAGCGACGTTCTGGTGAAAATCAAAACAAAACAAAACAAAACAAAAACGGAGGGGGTGGGGAATGGTTTCTTTGAAACTTATCTGCATGTTCGAATGACGGACCCTAGTCTTTCGTGGCTATAATAATAATAATAATAATAATAATAATAATAATAATAATAATAATTGGCTTTTTGAGGAAAGGAAATGGCGCAGTATCTGTTTCACATATCGACGGACACCTGAACCACGCCGTAAGGGAAGGGATAAAGGAGGGAGTGAAAGAAGAAAGGAAGAAAGAGGTACCGTAGTGGAGTGCTTCGGAATAATTTCGACCGCCTGGGGATCTTTAATGTGCACCGACATCGCACAGCACACGGGCGCCTTAGCGTTTTTCCTCCATAAAAACGCAGCCAGCCGCCGCGGTCGGGTTCGAACCCGGGAACTCCGGATCAGTAGTCGAGCGCCCTATCCACTGAGCCACCGCGGCGGGTGTGGCTCCGAACCAGTTTTATAAATGGCCGGAGCTGGTCTGAGAGTCAAGGGAGAACCGAGGCGCGGTGATGCTCTAGGACGATATATCATTACACTGAGGTGACAGCTTTGGTCACGCTTGCCGCGCTCGCAAGTGCACCGACGCGTCGCTCGATAGCGTATCGCGCGTATGCAAATGAGATTCGCGCCGTGAAGCGACGAAGCGCATCCGCCAATGGCGTCTAGTCGACGTTCCACCTCGCGCGAGGCCAGTGTGCGAATGTGCATTGCTGACATGAGACAGCAGGCAGCTTGGCCACGCCAGCCGAGCAACATATATAACCGGGAATGCAGCGTGCGATCTCTTGACTGAGCCTTGACACTGGCATATGTAAACTCAGTTTCGCTTGGATATTGTTGGTTATATGTACAAACATATTGCGGACGACGCAACGAACTGTGGAAAGGAATGGATGCATGGAAAAACTTTATTTTCGTCAGAGAGCATGTGTGGACGATTCCGTGTCAGATGGCCATCAACCCATGGCTGACGGCGACCTGGGTGGCCCACTCCACGGCCCTGGTCTGGACGACCGGGTCTGAGCTGGCCAACACGGCCTCCCACTGCTCGAGGGAAGGATCACGCATAATGTCCGCCGGTGGCGGTGCTATGCTACAGCTCCATAATATGTGGTCATAGGTTGCCAATTCGTGACACCATTTGCACTCCGGCGGAATGTCCGGGTAGATTTTGCTCAATACGTATGGGTTGAAGAAACATCTAGTCTGCAATCGTCGCCAGACGCATTCCTGCGCCTTCACCAATTGCTTGTCCGGGGGTGGGTAAATCCTCCGCTCAAGTCTGAAATGATTAGTAATGTCATGAAAGGATACCAGCCCATCTCTCGTGGACCTTCCCGGGACGTCCAGCTCACCTACTCGGCTGACGAAACCTCGAGCATTCATGTGAGCCGTCTCGTTCCCAGGGTTCCCAGAGTGTGCAGGTACCCAGACAATTTCCGTCTCCGTATTCCCTCGCTCCGTGGCCCGATTCAGCAACCGCGCCGCTGTGACAGATATTCTGCCCCTCGCCAAATTTCGGATGGCTGTTTTTGAATCGCTGAAGATCAGGTCAGCATTACTACTAGTCATAGCTAGTGCTATCGCCGCTTCCTCTGCAGTTTCTGGGGAGCGGGTTTTGACTGATCCAGAGGCGATCAAGCGTCCTCGCCCGTCCACCACCGCAATTGCAAATGCATCCTTGTCCTTATACTCGGCGACATCTACATAGACTGCCCCGTTGTACTTCCCGTACTTAGCATGTAAAGCTTTGGCTCTTGCCTTCCTGCGGTCCTCATGATGTATTGGATGCATGTTCTTGGGCAAAGGTTTTATGTACAAGCCCTTGTGCATTTCCCGCCTCATCTGAATTTTCGTGTCACCGGCTGGAACGTCAACTCCAATGCCGATCCTTTCCAATATGTCCCTTCCTGCTTTTGTTTTTGAAAGCCTACCGAGCTGCATCACCAAGTGCGCCTCCCGTAGTTCTTCTAGGGTGTTGTGCACCCCTAATCCCAGCAGCCTTTCGGTAGACGCATTTTGAGGCAACCCAAGAGCCGCTTTATACGCCTGCCTAATCATAGCCTCCACCTTTCCTTTTTCCGCCGCGTCCAACTTCAAATAAGGCGTCGCATAAACTATTCTACTGAGCACAAATGCCTGCACTAGCTTACACAAGTCTTTTTCCTTAACACCTCTCTTACGATTGGCGATTCTCCTGATTAGCCGCACGGTAGCATTGACCGTATTTTTAAGCCTTTGCAAGGACTCGCTATTCTTCCTGTTAGTCTGCAGATACATACCCAGGATCCTGATCGTTTGGACCTCAGCGACCGGTACTCCCCCCACTTTCACCTCTAAAGGTGGTGGCGGCGTATAGTGCCTCGCATGTATCCCGCTTGGTTTATCCCTCAGAACAAAAAGCTCGGACTTGGGCTGAGAGCACGAGAGTCCTGCTTCCCCTGCTAGCTCCTCCACAATATCCACCGCCTGTTGTAGAGTTTCTTCCAACTGTGCGTCACTGCCTCTTGTTACCCATAGAGTAATGTCATCCGCATAAAATGTATGGTTAAGTCCCGATATCCCTTGCAGCCTGGGTGGTATCTTGATCAAGGCTAGATTAAATAGGAAGGGCGATAATACCGACCCTTGCGGTGTCCCCCTGCCCCCCAATGGGAAGGGATCCGATTACATTTCTCCGACTACAATCTCCGCAGTCCTACCCTCCAGAAACGATCTGATGTACCGGAAGGTTCTACCCCCCGGTCCTATGTCTGATAGGTTCCTCAATATTGCCTCATGGGTAACATTGTCAAAGGCCTTAGTGAGGTCGAGCGCCAAGATAGCCTTGGTGCCCGTGCCGTACCCAGGATCAACCACGTCTTTTTTGAGCTGTAACATGACGTCCTGCGTCGATAAATTAGCCCTGAAGCCAATCATTGTTTCAGGTATCAACTCATTGTCCCCTACATAACCCTGAAGCCTGTTCAAGACCACATGCTCCATCAATTTGGCCAAGCACGACGTTAGCGAGATGGGACGCAGATTCTCAATGCAGAGCTTCTTCCCTGGTTTAGGAATAAATGTAATCCTAGCATGTTTCCACTCTGGCGGAATGTCCCCGGCCGCCTAATATTTATTCATCAAATTCGTGAGTGCCCCCACTGACTTGAAATCCAGGTTCCTCAGCATTTTATTAGTAACCCCGTCCGGACCCGCTGCTGACGTGGTACGAAGCTGGCCCATTGCAAACTCCACTTCCGCCACCGTAAAGTCTGCATCCAATTCAAGGTTTTCCTCTCCCGAGTAATCCGGCAAGCAACCGCCCGCCTCTCTGTTTATGTAGCGACTTCGGAGTTCGTGTATAAATTCCCCAATCGTGCCTTGATACCGATGCACTAACCTAGCCATTTGCCCCTTTTGTGGAAAGGAAAATGACGGAGGCAACGCAAAGTGTCGGGAAGACAGCACAGTGGCTAGCAAACACGAGTTAATGATGTCCTAGCTGAAATTAGGAAGAGGAAATGGGCTTGGACGGGGCGTGTAATGCGCAAGATAACCCATGGTCGCTAATGGTCGGTCTGGATTCCAAGAGAAGGCAAGCGTAGCAAGGGGCGGCAGAGGGTCATGACAACAGATGAAATCAGGAAGTCTGTAGGGACTGGGTAACTGCAACGGGAGTAGGGCAGGGTTATTTGGGGATCACAGGAGGAAGCGTTTGTATTGCAGTTGTATTGTAGTTGGGAAGATGATGATGATAATGATGATGTATCAAAGAGACCCAAGGACCTGAGTGGGAGAGGGTGTGCTGTTATTATGTGTCCATCGCTCTACTTTTGCACTACTTTCACAGTAAAATCTGTACAGATTAAACGAAATCACCTGGTATAAACAAATAAATCATTTTTTAAAGTTTCTTGTCCAACTTTTCTCAGCTCTTAACCTGCCGCAGTGGCTGAATTGCTGTGCCGTTCACCTGCTCAGAGCTTAAGGTAGCCGGTTGGATACTGGCCATGGCGGCAGCATTTGGGTAGAGCCGAAACGCGAAAATATCCCTGTATTGATCTTTCGGCCCACTTAGAAAAAAAAAGAACGCGGTGACAGAAACCACCTCGGAACGCTCCGTGAATGGGTGTCTTACAGCTCGCATTGTTGCTGTGTTGCGTGAAATTCACTGATATTAATAATAAAAAATAATTGACTACGAGGAAAGAAAAGACGAAGTAACTTCCCCACTCAGGGTGGACCATGCGGAAAGAGGTGAAGGAAACGATAAAAGAAGGGAGAGAGAGGCTAAACTTTATAAGAGTGGAATTTCTCCTTCCAGGGCGGATTTGTTTCAGAACCAGAGCGCTGGCCGCTATCTCCAGCGCGCGGCGGACCAGCAGAAGCTATTGGCCGGGGAAGGGGAGGGATAGCCACTGTCCCCACGACACACTTGTAGGGTGGACGGATGGACGGTTGAAGCGTCTTCACGCATTCCCAGACCATGCGGTATAGGGTCAGGTGGCAAGCGCAAAAGCTACAAGTGAGTGATGCATCAGTGGGGTGACGACTCGCATGTCTGCTTAGGGGCGAGGTAAGGTGTCACCGTAGTGGAGAGCTTCCGATTAATTTCTACCACCCGGCGCTCTTTACCGTGAACTGACACAGCACGCAGTACCGACTGAATAAAGGGATGGATGGAATTTGATGGTCGGTCGGTCTGGTCGGGTTAGTCGAAGTGCTTGCGGGCGCCAAGGACATGCAGGCCACCCTCTCTGTAAACAAAGACCATCTTGCCTTAACAGAGTGACAGGTCAACTCCGCGGCGATCAAGCGTTTCGGTCACCTCGAGTGACATATTCCACGCTCTCAGTGTACCACACCGGCGTCGCTGACAGCATCCGTGTTGCAGGTGGCGCACTGGAGGGGGCCGTGACTCGGTCCGCCCATGTGGCCGCCGCTGCGCTCTGACGTCTTCGCCGCTGGTGCTGGGCGGCGGTTGCTGCTGACCAATGGCGCACGTCCTGCTGCCCTGCGACGTGCCCACGTGGCAGGAGGTGGAGCGCCACCTGAGCCAGCTGCGGTTCGCCCACTCGCCCGAGCAGCTGGTCGCCGACATGCAGCGCATCTACGACCTCTGCTGGTGCGCAGGAGAGATCGCCTCCTCTCGAGATCATAGCCTGACACTCTAAACATGAGTAAGCCTGTATGCGAGTAAAAAGGGAGTAATAAGCAGTCTTCTAGCGCGAGCGGGGTAGGCTGCCCAAGTTCCGGAGCAGATTTCGACCACTACATATACGGAATGCTTACCCTTGGCAACGGAGGTGTATTCCGACTGCAAAGGATAGTAACATGATGTAGTTATCAATGGGAAGAGGCTTGTAAATGTGGCACCGGAGGTCCTAAGGTTATCAAATAGAGGAGCTTGAAACCTCGTTTAAAATCTTCGTAACTGCTATAGAGTTTCATGTTTTAAATGGGAATTTGTTTTCGTTGCCAACCGTAAGTGTTCCGTATTTTAAGTGATGGAAACCTGCCCAAGGTTTGGGCAGCGTACCCTGCCCCTTAAAGGGAGTGCTGTAGAGGTCAGCTTACTCTATTTTTGCTCCTTTCGTGTTAGAGTGTGCTGCTCCGCCAGCCGCTGTGGTCGTCACTCGAAGGACAGTTTGAACATTCTATAGACTATAGCGCTACATGTGCGGCGGCAGCCTATTTGGTGCCTGTTTGTTAGGGTGGTAACGTAAGCATATCGGCAGACCATCCTCAGACTTGCGTTGCACTTCAGCTTAACGCCCTTTCTTGTGAATGAGTTGCGCTCACGTCTTCTATCAAGCGGGGAATGGCAGAAAACATGCAAATTGCTAGTTTGTAGCATCACTCAGCCTCTCTTCGCGTTCAGGATTTAGGGAACAAAATGAGAAAACATCTTGTTGACACGGGGCATAAGAATGGGCAACACGAAAATTAGCGTGTTAGAAGCCATGATGTATTGAAGAAATACAGTGCAGTTCACCATACAGTGTCCTGATCGGGATCGAATATAAACACTATTGCGGCAAATCAGGCTCTTAGTAAATTTCGTAGCATGTTACAGAGGCCAGAATAACGACGACACCGTACTTATACATTTGGCACCTCTATACCCTGACCACGTGACCCTGTACCCATATCGCTTCTGTACTTATAATATCGCCCCTGTACCCATATCGCCCCTGTGCCCTTGTCGCCCCTGTGCCTTTGTCGCCCCTGTGCCCTTGTCGCCCCTGTACCGTTGTCGCCCCTATACCCATATCGCCCCTGTGCCCTTGTCGCCCCTGTGCCTTTGTCGCCCCTGCACCCTTGTCGCCCCTGTACCGTTGTCGCCCCTGTACCCATATCGCCCCTGTGCCCTTGTCGCCCCTGTGCCTTTGTCGCCCCTGCACCCTTGTCGCCCCTGTACCGTTGTCGCCCCTGTACCCATATCGCCCCTGT
Source organism: Amblyomma americanum (assembly GCA_030143305.2). Classification (NCBI taxonomy): domain Eukaryota; kingdom Metazoa; phylum Arthropoda; class Arachnida; order Ixodida; family Ixodidae; genus Amblyomma; species Amblyomma americanum. The sequence continues at coordinate 75,548 of JARKHS020012458.1, read as the reverse complement.
GCCCTTGTCGCCCCTGTACCGTTGTCGCCCCTGTGCCTTTGTCGCCCCTGTGCCCTTGTCGCCCCTGTACCGTTGTCGCCCCTGTACCGTTGTCGCCCCTGTACCCATATCGCCCCTGTGCCCTTGTCGCCCCTGTGCCCTTGTCGCCCCTGTGCCTTTGTGCCCCTGCACCCTTGCGCCCCAGTACCCTTAGCGCCCCAGTACCCTTAACACATAGCGATCGCACTGAGGTGGAAGTTAAAGGCCGAGAAACACGTGGAAGTGCAAACTATCCTCATGTCCAACATTCTCGGACAAAAATTTTGAAAATTGGAAAATCGTGAGACACTGTTGTGGAAAAATGCCAGGTAATGGCAGATTCTCCTGATATGTAGAAAACTTTTTTTTCTTTTAAAGTGTTCCGTCGATCGCATCAATTAAGACTGCTATAGAAAACCAGTGGGGAACGCTTTTGGCGATTGCAAAAATTTTAATAGAGAAAAAATACAAGACTGCCATCGGGCGATCTGCGGATATATGGATCGTTATAGTGAAGTCTTGCGTTACCCGTTGTTCTGTGCCCCGTGCAGCGTCGGCCTGGATCCGGAGGACCCTCCGCGGGAGGAGATCCGGCTGGACCTGCTCAAGCGCTTCCTCAAGTCGTTGTCGGCGGACGAGAGCCGGCGCTTCTTCGAGTCCACGCTACCCTCGCTCATCGGCTCTGCGCTGAAGCTGCGCGAGCTGCGGCCGTCCGGGGGATTCCTCTACTCCCTGCAGCAGCAGGGTGGGCCATTATATACGACTCCCCATCTCCCTCTTGAAGGGGTGAAGAACAGAGAGACAGCAATGCAGAGAACGCAGTAAAATTGTAACTTGGAGTTCCCGGGTTCGAACCCGACCGCGGCGGCTGCGTTTTTATGGAGGAAAAACGCTAAGGCGCCCGTGTGCTGTGCGATGTCAGTGCACGTTAAAGATCCCCAGGTGGTCGAAATTATTCCGGAGCCCTCCACTACGGCACCTCTCTCTTCCTTTCTTCTTTCACTCCCTCCTTTATCCCTTCCCTTACGGCGCGGTTCAGGTGTCCAACGATATATGAGACAGATACTGCGCCATTTCCTTTCCCCCAAAACCAATTATTATTATTATTATTATTATTATTATTATTATTATTATTATTATTATTATTATTATTATTATTATTATTATTATTATTATTATTATTATTATTGGGCAAAGGAAATGGCGCAGTGAGACAGATACTGCGCCATTTCCTTTCCCCAAAAACCAATTATTATAATTATTATTATTCTTGGGGAAAGGAAATGGCGCAGTATCTGTCTGACATCTCGGCGGACACCTGAACCGCGCCGTAAGGGAAGGGATAAAGGAGGGAGTGAAAGAAAAAAAGGAAGAAAAAGGTACCGTAGTGGAGGGCTCCGGAATAATTTCGACCACCTGGGGATCTTTAACGTGCACTGACATCGCACAGCACACGGGCACCTTTGCGTTTCGCCTCCATCGAAACGCGGCCGCCGCGGTCAGGTTGGAACCCGGGTACACCGTATCAGTAGCCGAGCGCCCTAACCACTGAGCCACCGCGGCGGGTACGTGTCGCAGTGCGCGCTTGTTCTTTCACTTCTTGTCCCGTCGCTGCATGCGCTGTTTTTCGCACACTTGAGCACGCACCCGCCGTGGTAGCTCAGTGGCTATGGCGCTTTCCTGCAGAGTGTAAGGGCGCGGGTTTGATTTTGAAGCAAATTTTAAGCTGTAATCAACAAAAAGGTGCCATGAAAGAAATATTGCAGCTTTAAACGCTTACACCGACACGCTCACGTGCGGTTTCTTCTTTTTTTTTCGGATATAAAAGCCTGGAACTCTCATGCTGGCTGTACTCGCGTTTTGCCTTTACAGCTTTGTAGATCTGTACATTTGTACATTTACATTTGTAGTTACAGCTAATTGCAGCCGACGTGTTTTTACTTAGCGCTTTCTCTTGTTTTAAAGATATTTTGTATGCTGCTGACTGTGAGTGATAGCTTTGTAGATTTTTTTCCAGGCCTAATTCTTGTAAGGCGCCGTTACTATGGTGAGGGAGGGAAGTGCAGGTGGCGATTCAAGCATGCGGGGGAAAGCATAGCCTGCCTGCATACAGAAACTGCTGTTTGGTCGCCGCGAGCTGGGCCATTTTGAAAAATGCCAGTATTGCTACGCTACTGGCTGTGCTGGCAAATTGACATTCTCACACAGACTGTACAGTTAGTTACACGCGGGAACTATTTATAGATGGGCCGTGAAGCGTAAAGCTGCAGAAATTGTGCTGTGGACTTGCCTGCACCGTTTTGGAGGACTGTCTCATTTGGCTGCTCTCAAGCGTGTATATGTATTGGCTGAACAAAGCATCACTGCCCAAGCCTGTTGCGAGTAGGCAAAGCACTATAAGTGCCAAATCTGTGCAAGGCATTGCTGATCAATCCTGCACAATAGGCAATACCATTTGCTTGTTACTTTCAGAGCATTGTCTTTCAGGACCTGTGTCTCCTTGTACGCGTGTTAACTGAGAAAGTCAAAAGCAAAACTTCGATGCAAAGCTGTGCAAGTTCGTGATCACGTTCTACACGTCTCGACATGGCATCGTGTCCGAGTCACCTGCTCGCAGCCAATAAGTTATAGTTCGCTGCAAGGAGTCACAGAATGACACATAGGCTGAGGTAACTCTAATGTCACCGATCGCTTTCAACTGCTGGAAGTCATCTGATATCAAGAAATTGAAGTATTCTGAAGCCTGCCGGACGACACGAAGAAAATGCCTATCATACTTTTGCTGTGCACGCAATGAAAGACGGGCATAATTTATCGAGTCAGCAGTTTGTATTGAGCATGCAATAACAAAGCATCTGCACCGCGACAGTTCGTGCGATTTACTGGAGTCTAATAAACAAGCAGCATTGTCTCAACATAAATGACATCGGCTGAGTTTTACGTTTCCTGCGTATCGCTAACGGCTGCACTGTAAGAAGACTGTACCAAAAGTTCCCAGGCCACAGGGTCTGCTTTTGAGCCGTGTAGTGAGGCACTGACGGCAGCTCCAAGCTTAAAAATTTCTGTAGGGAGTAGAAGAAGGATCGCTCTCCTCTGAGAGCCTTGGTAGCTTTATAAGAATTTTAAGTGCCAGCATATACGGTTGAACCTCTTTATAACGAAGTTAGGGGCCCGGCGATTACTTTGTTACAGCCGTAGCTTCGTTATAGCCCGTGTTGACCGAGCTTCCGAGGGGAATCGTCACCCATTCGTTGTATCCACTATTTCGTTATAACGAGATTCGACTGTACTGCTGTAAAAAGACCTTATGTCCTAAGAACTTTTGACGAACCCTGTACGTGCAATCCCATCCGGTAGTGCTATCGTGCGCGTCGCATATGTCACTTTCATATCGGAGAGGAGTATACACGCAAAAAAAGAGTATGCACGTGCGACACTTGAACTGCAACCAGCAGGCCCAGGCTAGTCATTTTCGCGGGAGTACTTAACAGGCTGTATAATTTAACTGTGTACCCTCGGGGTTAGGAGTAAGCCAAATTGGTTTTACTCCAACACTACTGCTGGCGCCTTCCCCTCGAACAAGCTGCACAGAGACACGCTCCCCGCTCGCCTGAACTTGAACCGACCGGTGCGACGCACTCGTCGCTGGTGCCTCGATGGGTCAGTGATCGGCCGATGAGCGCAGAAACACGAAAGGTCTCTGCCCCGCCGGTTTGGTGACGTAGCATTCGGGGTGTGCATAAAATGCACGAGGTCCGGCCGAGATGCGCGTGCTTGTGTTCTTTGGGCCGCCGCCAGGGTCATCCAAGGCGTCCATTTAGACGCCGTTCACGAAGCTCCGATTTGTTTGTGTTCGCCGAAGGAAGTCAGCGACGCGCGCATGATGTGCTGGCGCCGTACGCGCATCTCCCGCTGCCTGCGCTGTGTTTTGGATTTGTGTCGTCGTACAGCCTGAGTAAATGCATAAACAGATTGGCCTTCGGAGCTGCTGTGTTACTGGCGATATAACCCTGCGCGGCTCGCGTTCGTGGCGTCCTGTTTATTGCGCTGACGTTTCCTCACGACAGTTTGTTCTCGTCGGGCGGGAACGTCTGAATATGTACTATATACGTACGAAATGAGAGGCGCGTAAACAGGTCCCGCTGGCTAGCCGGACTTGTAACGTAGTGTCTCTGTTCGTGTTTGCTTTCTTGCTTCCTTTGTCTTACGAGCTTCTGGTTTTTGTCTGGGAGGGACGAAGGAAAGGCAAAATCGAATGCCGGTTTAAGCAAACACCGAGCGCGAACTTGCGGTGCTTTCGTGTAAACATTTCGTGAACAGCTTTACAGAACAGACAAAACGCCGAAGGCGTCAGTGAGGCAGCCGCGCGTTTCAGTGCGGAAGACAATGGAAAGACTCTTGTGCACGCTTGACTGATATTTACGCTTGAGTGTGAATTCCGGATTTTGAACCCTTGGCCTGTACAGCGGCCAGGTATCCTTCTTTCACGAGTGTTACGGTTCGATGTTTCAGTGTGCGAAGTGCATTATTTTGAGTATGGTACGCACAGTTCACATCAAACGTGTAAATCTAGTATATGTACATCAGTGGGAATAAATCGCCGGAGTGCTTACACTCTCAACAGAAAGGAGTAAATAGGGAGTAATCTGTTCTCTATAGCGCACTCCCTTTATAAAAGTGAGTGTGACACTTACAGTGAGTACCTACACCATGGGTGTAAATCGTACTCTGCATCATATTTCCGGACAGAGCCAACAGAAGGTACGATTATGAGTTCCAGCTTCGTTCAGACAGCTACCAAGATTCAAGGACGATCATTATGTTTGTCACAGAGAGACTGCATACGTGCCCAGGGCGTCTTTCAAAGCTGTCTGTTACAAGCGTATACACATGGCTGCAAAGAAGGAGGACGCATTGGATTGGATTGGATTGTAAAACATTTATTGCGTCGAGAGCAGGTTGCAGGAGACACATACTAGATGGCCGCTACCCCATGGCTGGCGGCGACCTCATTGGCCCGCTCGACTGCCCGTACTTGAATCTCAGGGTCCGAGCTGACCAGCACGGCCTCCCACCGCTCGGGAGAAGGGAGCTGTATCAACTCCGCCGGAGGCGGATCATTGGCGCAGTTCCACAGAATGTGGTCGTATGTGGCCCTTTCACCACATTTATGGCAGTTTGGATCGTACTGCAAGCCAGGCTACATGAGGGCAAGCACTGCCGGATTCAGAAAGGAGAGTGTTCGCGGTCGGCGCCAGGTAACTTCCTGGGCTTTTGTTAACGATTTGTGGGGAGGGGGATATGTGCGCCTCTCCAGCCTAAAGTGGTGGGTGATGTCATGAAATGAGACCAACCCGTCTGTCGTGAAATTCGGGTCGGAGGGCGCGCTCACTGCCCGGTCGACGAAACCTCGGGCTTGCGCGTGAACCGCCTCGTTCCCCGGATTAGACGAGTGGGCCGGGATTCAGATCAATTCAACTTCTCCAATCGGAAGGAGGGGGGGGGGGGGGGGTGTTTTGAAGGATGCGCTAGTAAGGTATAGATGTGATACGGCCCCTCGCGAAATTGCGAATGGCTGTTTTGGAGTCTCTGAATATAATATCAGCACGCGTGTTCGCTATAGATAAGGTTACGGCCGCTTCCTCCGCCGTATTGGAGGAGGTGGTTTGTATCGACGCGGCCGCCAAACGGGGCGCCGTTCCCGTTCACCGCGACCAGTGCAAGCGCTTTTCTCCGGGTTTGTCGGTATTCCGCTGCGTCCACGTAAGCCACATTGTCGTGTAGGCCGTATTTGGTGTAGAGAACTAGCGTGTATTCATTCTGTCCTCCTTATATTTGTGTTTTTCCCTAGTTAGGACGCCTTCAATGTCCGTTACACTCTAAACAGAATGGAGTAAAAGGGTGGTAAGCTGTCGTCTAGCGCGCCCTCTTTTATAAGGAAGTGCGCTGGAGGACACCTTACTCCCTTATTACCCCCCATATAGGTGTTTTCGTCTTTTGAAGTGTACGCTTTCGCATGCGAGTGGAGCCGCCGGCAGAGGCCGCCAGGCGTGTGAGCTACTGTCTTCGACGATGCTGAACTTGTCCAAACAGTCGCCGCGATTCCCTCATCTTGACGGCCTGGCGCTTTTCCTTGTGTACCGTGGCCTTTGCAGAGGGCATGTTCGCGCTGAGCAGGCCGTTCGTGGCGTCGCTGCTGGCCAACGCGTTCTTCTCGACGTTCCCCAAGCGCACACCCCGCACGCACCCGACGCTGCTGGACTTCAACTGCTCCGAGCTGTTCCCCTTCCTCGGAACGTGAGTGATGCTGGCGCTGCTTCCAGTGTCAAATCGGGCAGGATCATACTTCGCAAGGAGCTGGGCTGTGGGAGCGTCAGTGTTGTGGCGCGTGAGGTGCATGCCTGTCCACAACTCGGCATGCACACCACCTTCGGCGTCAGTCGACTGACAGTTTTCTCGTACCTTTCTTCAGAAGGCTTCTATCTTGTTTCTCATAGTGAGTGTTTTTATTTGCCATCTAAATGCTGGCACAGAATTTGCGACGTTTGTTTAAAGCTTGGAGGAGACAAGAGGCACATTATAGGAACGGAGATATAGGCCAGCAGAAGTCCTACTGAAGTGTATTACTTGTGAAGCCTCTTGCGTTTCACCTTAGAAATGCATACCCAGCAATTCTGGACCGAATCATTTTGGAGCGGGAAACCGTTTATGAGCGGAACTTTTCCATATAATGTAAGATTTCACTATAACAGTCAATACATCCGCAGATAACCCGACGGCGGTCTTGCATTTTTTTTCTCTATTAACGTTTTGGTATTATCGTCAAAAGCGTTTCCCATTGGTTTTCGGCGGTAGTCTTAACTGTTCGATGAGATCAATTGAAACACTTTAAATGAAAGATTTTGCTACATATCCGAAGAATCAACCATTACCTTAAATATTTCCAGAACAGTATATTACAATTTTCAAAATTTTTCGCCGAGAATGCTGAGCATGACTACAACAGCGTCTTTTTGCACGCTTCAACAGGTGACGTAATATATCGTTCCCTTGCTTCTGAATAGCAAATGTCCCGGGTACTAGACTCTTATCTACACACAATGTGTGAATTGAAAAAAAATTTAAAATTGTTTCTTTAAGGAATGGAAATGGCGCAGTATCTGTCTCACATCTCTGGGGACACCTGAACCGCGCCGTAAGGGGAGGGATAAAGGAGGGAGTGAAAGAAGAAAGGAAGAAAGAGGTGCCATAGTGGAGGGCTCCGGAATAATTTCTACCACCTGGGGATCTTTAACGTGCACTGACATCGCACAGCACACGGGCGCCTTGGCGTTTCGCCTCCATCGAAACGCAGCCGCCGCGGTCGGTTTCGAACCTGGGAACTCCGGATCAGTAGCCGTCTTAATTGCGGTAATAATAATAATAATAATAATAATAATAATAATAATAATAATAATAATAATAATAATAATAATAATAATAACCGCAATTAAGACGGCTACTGATCTGGAGTTCCCAGGTTCGCTGAGGAATTTCTTTATTACTGCAGTTTCGCCACATTAAGCTTGAAGGATAGCATAGGGAAGATAATGACGCGGGCAGTGGCTTGGTGCGGAGCGCTCACGCGTGACAGTATATACTTCGTTTCAAACTTACGACCGAAGAAATCGTAGCCAAGTGCTGGTTCCAGCACGCAAGAAGCAATGTGCTTCCTCGTTTTCAGGCCCTGCCACTGTGAGAAGCTGCGGAGCCTGTTCGCCTACTTCGACTGCACCTTCCAGGATGAACCGGAAGGCACCGTGTACTTCTGCAGGCAGGTTCGAAATGATTGCTCGAGATACAGGGCGCAATTGGGCAAAGGCTGCTGTGGGAAAATGAAGCAACGTGCCCTTTAGCCATGCATGGTCGCCACACTGGTTTCTTGAAAAATGGCCTTTTTCCTATGTGGCTAACTTTTGTCATGTGGCTAATTTTGGTCGTGTGGCTAACTTTTGCCGTGCGGCATACTGTTGCCGTGTGGCTTTCGTTGTACACGTGGTTGACTCCTTCCACGTGGCGCTTCCTTTTTCTGACTAGTGCTTTCTCAAGTCTTTTAGCGCATCTAAGGAGCCAAAGAAGCTCGGCAACGTGTTTCAGTATGCAGATGAGCAATGTACAAAGTCAAACTAATAAAAGAACGCAGTGTACTTGCAAGCGAGAGGTGAACGCCAGAACTGAGTGTGTACAAGCCTCATGCGACCCTGGACGCCATATTTATATAATTAATTATACTGCAGGCCAATGCTTTGGCCCTAGAAGGAGGAGAATTACAACAACAAAAAAAAGACTGAAAGCAAAGAGTATGTACTATCGGGGACAACAGTGGTATACTCCACGCAGCGGGAGCCACAGCAACGAAAAACTGCATCGTAACTAACGCCATCTACAGGCGGCATCTGGGACAGCGGCAGCCAATGGGAGCCCTTTATTATCTGCAGGCATGCCGCTTGGCTCATTTCAATGTTTCGTGCTTTAGATGGCGTTACGATGCAATTTTTCTTTGCTCCGGCTTCCGCTCCATGGAGGATACCACTTTTGTCCCCGATAGTACGTCAGCCGGACAAGGCAGCTTTAAGGGAAACGGTGACACTCAGAGCACCGAAACTGTTCCGTACTTGAACTTGCAAATCATAAAAGGTGTTGTCTTGCCGTTAGGTGCATCAGGTACCTTCTGCCGGACATATTAGGCCAATGTGGTGTGGTGCGGAACGGTGCATGGCGGTCTTCCGCTGATGAGTTTACTCTCGACCACATCATTAACCTCTCCGTAATTTCGGGTGTCGGGCCACAGGTGACCGCGACCAAGAACCTGATGTCTCTGCCTGAGTGGATGTGCAGCGACTGTCCCCTCTGTCCGCTCATGGTTCGCACCAGGGGGCTTATTGAGGAGGCCGAGCCCATCTTGCTCAAGGTAGGCGCGCACTTAGCGATTCCAGAGCAGCAACAGTGTCGCTGCTTTTTCGCTGTCGCTACTCTTTCGCTGTCACTACTCTTTCGCTGTCGATGCTCTTTCGCTGTCGCTGCTCAGTCGGGGAGTATGGCTTACAATATTTGTGACGGAACGTGCTCCTCCTGTGCCTCATAATAGAAAGGAAATGTATCGCCTACCACTGTTGCAGGAAGCAACCACATTATGCGCAATATTCAGTTCATTATGTCGTACACTGCTCTAAAAACCGGAGAAGTTGCTTTGCTGCCACGCGACGGACTCTCAGTTTATGGGGGCTGATCAGCGCATTGCGAGCGACATTGACCAATGGCTCGTTCCACCTTTTCACGATGCGCCGAGTTGCATCTTGCCGAGCCCCAAAACACGTGCACACAAAGAGAGTATGCTCTACATGCCCCAACAATGGCTCGATTCAAACACTGAGGTGACGCAGTGCTGCGGGTGTTGTGTAGTCATGCCGCTGAGCGCGTGGGGACGGTACACATGCGATAACAGATAGATTTATTTTGCGACAGACTCCGTGTATCACGAGGATGGGGCAGATGCACTTTCCTTGTGAGTAGCGAGCACGTCAGCACTTTCTTGTGAATAGGAAAGTTTCTACTCCTTACCCTATCTCCCCATAAGCACTCAGCTTGCAAAGTCAGCACGCTTGAGTTAAGGCACGCGCCATCAATTGGAGTGTTTTCATGAGTTATTAATATTCGAGTTGTTTAACATCAAACACACGTAAATAGCTTGTAGCATCGTTGAAGAAGGAGGACTTGTATCTGCAAGGGTACTGTGAAAACTAATGACTAGTTCGCGCGCATGGAAGTCAACTAAATAGAATGCAGTGAACGTGATGTCAGCTGATAATGTGGCGTTTTAAGCCACCTCCCCAGATGTCACTTCTGAAGCAAATGCTTATTGAGAGCAGTTAGGGGCCATACTTAAATCGCGGGGGCATATACTTTCGAAACTTTAAGCGACGGCGCATCAGTTAGGAAAATTTGCGCAACTTTCTGACACGAAATGCGCATGTGCCTTGTTTCCAATTTCCCTTGCTTAGACCTTTGCACCTTCTCGGATATGAAGTCTAGGAAAGCTGACACTTCATTAGTGTCGCGCCAAACTTACTATAACGATCCCGCGAAAACCAAAACATTTGCTTTGCCATCCACTCTTTCAGTGTTATCCCTCCGGTCCTAACGTCGGGAGTGAATTCCTCGGAGGCAACTGTACAGTGGTGAGTACATGAAGTTTTCCAGTATGCGCCGATGAGCTTACGACACCGCTGACGGGGATGCGAAACTGGGAACGTGTTTTATTCTGATATTAAGGAAACAAAATCAATTTATGAATTGCAGCCTGAAAACTCTGTAATCTAATTTTGATATTGAGATATATAGGCCTTCACATCTGTCCTCCGGTGTTTCTTCATTTTAGTTCATGAAAACGTACTTCCTTGAAAAGACTTGCTGCGGAGCGGATTGGCAGTTGTCTCAACGTCTCGGTCAAATGCGCGATTCAAACGCACGCTATACCGGGTGTTTCACCTAAGATGTTCTGCGATTTTTAAAAATAAGCTTTTTGAGTTAGAACAGCGCTTTTTTCGCCATAGCATCTTCAGCGGTGTATCGCGTCAAAATACAGCTGAGACGTGCTAACTAGTAGGTTGGTAAACTGTTATTGAGTAGTTAAATTTTTAACAATGCTTTTGGTCTTCTTATTTATCAGAGCCGTGTAGCCCGCCATAAGTAATATCGTTGTCAGTTTTTAGAATTTTCGATAACGCAGTTGCTCTTGGCGCTCTGGCCCAACACATTTTGGTTTCAAAAGAAAACATTCGACATCGCGCCAAAATACATGCGCTTTCTAGATGTTTGCTTGCGAACCAACCCCTGCAGTGCACGTACCGCGTCGATATAGTCAAAATTTCTTGGGCCTGCGTATTCCAAATTCTAAAAACTTATAAGTATGTGACTTACGGTGGGCTACACGCCTTTCTATAAATAAGGGGACTATAGTTAAAAGTAAGCTACTCATTATTAGTTAACCAGCCTACTAGTTTGCACATCTTAGCTGTATTCTGATGCGCTACACCGCTGAAATTGACATATGCCAGAAAAAGCGCTCTTCTAATTCAGAAAGCCCATTTAAAAAAAAATTGCAGAACATCTTGGGTGAAACACCCGGTATGTGCTTGCCTATATATATAGAAGCGGAGGTCTCCTCTGACTGTTGTGCCGGGCTGCTCAACTGTCTCCACTTGCAGGAGTGCTCGGTGTTCCTCAACTGCCCCGAGGTGCTGGCCGCGTTGCTCTTCGTCGAGCTGCTGGGCGACAACGAAGCCCTCACCGTGGACGGTCTGCTGCCGCTCGACCCGAGACCACAGGCGAGCGGAGAACCGGTGCGTATGAGCAGCGGCGCTTTCTTATAGGGAGTAAGTAGTATACACTCCGGTGCAGGAGCACACTAGATGGCGTGCTTAAAACTTTTTTAAGCATTTATTACAGAGAGGAAAAAAAAGTACGCTTGGAAATGTAGTTCCTGGGACTGCTGTACGATACAGAGAGGAGTATGCGATATACATTGTGTTAGAGAACAGCGAGTACGCGGAGACACTGCAGGGCACACTGCCCTTTCTTCGTGCCGCAATACCTCACGCATACTTTGCGCTACCGGCCGCCGCGGTGGGTCAGTGGTTAGGGCGCTCGGCTACTGATCCAGAGTTCCCGGGTTCGAACCCGACCACGGCGGCTGCGTTTCGACGGAGGCGAAACGCTAAGGCGCCCGTGTGCTGTGCACGCGATGTCAGTGCACGTTAAAGATCCCCAGGTGGTCGAAATTATTCCGGAGCCCTCCACTACTGCACCTCTTTTTCTTCCTTTCTTCTTTCACTCCCTCCTTTATCCCTTCCCTTACGGCGCGGTTAAAGTGTCCACCGCGATGCGACACAGATGCTGCGCCATTTCCTTTGCCCAAAAACCAATTATTATTATAGTTACAGGCGCGCGCTTTATAAAACGCTGCAAAACGTGTGATAGCCCGAAGAACAAACGAAGAAAGCTTCAGCCACATTAACTATTAAATATTTGAATTAAGCTACTTTTTTATTTATCTCAGAAACGAGCAAAATGAAAAAAGTGAGTGCGAAAATTTCTTGCGCACGCACTGCTGCACGGCTGCCTCCGTTCCACTCAACAAAGCCGCGATCAACGATATATTTTGAAGTGCTGCTACGCCAGCAGTTCAGGCGGAGTGGCGCGCGCGGTAGAGACCTGATCAAGTTTTGTCCCTGGCGGAGAATGAGGAGCCCGCGAATATTTTGCAGAATAGGCCAGTCTAAGAAATGCACAGATAACGCCACAAGCTCAGCTGCGATAGAAAAAAAGGTTTCTTCTCACCGGATGCTTCTCGCCATACTCGGCGTTTAGTTTCCCCTCCTGCGTTTTTTTTTTCCGTGTCAGTCCCCGGACATCCGCGTTTCACGACCTTGTGGACTGACCGGCACGCTTATGCGCAAATACATGCGATATAAATGAAAAGGAAAGTTCGGAGTTGGATTACATTGACGTATACGATTGACCTGAGCCGGTATGGCCACGTTCTCGTGTCTATATTGTTTTGTGTGAAGTACGTCATTCAGGCGAATCTGAATTTCTGGCTCGCGTGCATTCCTTTGCGCACAGGTTTCCTCCGCTCCATGTTTCTCGCCGGCTTCGCAGGTGTTCGGCCCATCCGAGTGCGCCGTATGCCTTCTGGACCTGAAGGACCATTCCTCTCACCCGGTAGCGCAGTTCGAGGACACGTCCCTGCTGCGCGAGCTCAACAAGTGTCTCGTGGCCTTCCGACAGGCCCTCAGCCAGCGCCGGCCCTCGCCCGTGGGCCAGAGCTCCAGCTCCAGCGCGGCGGGCCACGATCCCCCTTGCTTCCACTCGTTGTCTTCGTCTAAGACGTCTTCGTCGCGAAGCAGTGTGCACGCCACGGACTCCTCGCCCGACCAACGCCAGGGCGTCGGCGGCAAAGAGCACTTCGTGGACTGCAAGCCTCCTCCTCCCGCAGAGCGCACGAGGACAAAAACCGTTACCGATACGAGCGCCAAAGTCGACTTGCAGGGCCAGCTCGCGCGAACGCAGCAGCTCGAGAGTCAGGCCCCGACGATAGCCACTGTCCTCGGAGCGCTTCGAAAGAAGACAGCACAGGCCACCAAACCTGAGCCACGACTACCGCCGCAGCCAGCAAAACCCAGCACCCCTCGGAAGTTTTTTAAAGTACTAAGTTCACGGAGCCCAAGCCCGACAGGAAAGAAGGAAAGCAGTATTTGCCATTCGCAGAAAACTGAAACCAGTACCAAAGTCCCGGATGTCTTGACGTCTTTAGCGGGTCCTAACATCGCGAGGCCTTTGGCGACGAAGCCGCCGCCGCCAACCTCTAGGAGAAGTCTTAGGTCTCTGGGCGGCTCTAGTTCCAGGGGCTCCCTGGAGAAGAACCGAAGCCTGGAAAAGATCTTGAACAGCATCTCTTCCAGCCAGCTGTCCCCTTCTTCGTCATCATCGGCGCCGCTTCTTACGCAGGCCGTGCTGTGCGCCCAGAGGCACCCTTCTCCAAGGCCCGAGAGGCGAGGTAGCGGTTCCCAGGGGGCCATGGTGTTCCGCCCGGTGAACCTGTCCCCGCTGATGACGCGTAAGTCGGCCTTTCGGCCCGCCGCCGAGATTCTTCTGGACCAGAGAAGGCAGAGCGACGGCCACGTTCCACCGATAGCGCTGCCGCACTGCGAGTTCTCAGCTCTGAGTAGTAACACCTCCAGCAAAGAAGGCCGAGAGGGTGGAAAGGGCGCCCCGGGGAAGGTCCTCACGTCGCCCCCGGTCTCCTCGCCTCGGGTCCAGCTGTCGCTGGAGTCTGCGCCCGAGGACGCCGTGTGGCGGAGGCAGGAGAGCGTCGAGCTCGAGTCGCCTGGCATGGAGCGTCCACCGCTGGCGCGGGACGCCTCCAAGGAGACGGAGGAGTGGACGCTGGCGCAGCAGCAGCAGCCGTGGGCGGAGAGCGCGTCTCCAGGACGTGGACACCGGAGGACGGCGTCCGGGTCATCGACCACGCCGTACGGCTCCCCGGCGACGCACCTGCCGCTGCCGCGGCTGCCGTCGCAGAAATCGTGCGACGATGTCTATCACACGGCAGACGAGAGCCTCGAGGACAGTGAGTGACTAGTGCTTTGCAGGTAGCAGTTGCAGTGTGGGACATTTTAGTTCACACGCACACACAATAGGGAACCTGTCGTGAGCCTTAAGAAATGAGTGGATAGGAGAAATTGTCCACACTCCAAAAAAAGTGCATAGACTCGGCCAGAGAAAATAGCACAGAAAACGGAGCAAGAGAGAGAACAGACGCAAAAGACTGCTTCAGCTCTCGTGCATTTTTTTCTTCCTCCTGACCCGTTTTATGCTGTTTTCTTTCACATTTCTCAGTCATTAACTCGTTCAGCAACATATATTAGTGCCGTATATATATACCGTAACCAGGCTGTTCTTCACGAAAATCCTCGTATTTACTAGAAGTAGTATTTAGATATGACTAAGAGTTTTACACTGTCTCCACAGTCAAGCGTCGTCTGCGGCTCTCTTAAATCCGTTACGAAATATTAGAGTTCACAGGTATTGTTGCTCAGAATGTTTTAGACCAAAGGGGACCGCAGAGGGTATAGTGAGCCACATATATGATGCAGGAAATAGCATCCTGTTCTTAATGTATTGTGCGATTCCAGACGGTTTTATTTGCGTGGCACGTGGCAGGTTTGACTGACTTCTCTTGGGAAACCTCAAGGATACATTTAAGAGTTTATAGCATAAGTATTAATAGTAGCCGTTCACTTTTCGTGTTCGGTCTGATATTGGCGTTTTACCATGCCGGAGCAACCAAGCTCTGCGAAATATTTTTGGCTCTATCTATAACCATATTAGAAATGTCTGCTTTTATCCTGTTGTTATAGGAGCCATTTGAACAAAACACTCCCAAGCAAATGGTAAGATGTTCAAGTTGCGTTGTTTCTAACAAGTATACAAGGACATAAAAAGAACCTTCAAACGGAGTATTTTTTTTTCCTGTAAACACGCATGTGACAATGTCAATCTTTCCTTCGTCTCAATGTGCACTATCATGTAAATGAAACAGCCGGGCTGTTTGGGAAGTAGTATGTAGGAAGAATATTTTGGCAGTAATATCCGTAATGTTTTGGAAGACAGCGTTATTTTTTCAGCTAAAAGTAAAAATTATGTATGGGAGCTAATTGACCATTAAATTTGCATACTTCTTGGTCATTGTACAAAGTATAACGAAAGGTTTCTTAGGCACTGCCTGTAACTGGGCTGCAATCATCATCATTATCAACCTAACTACACCCACTGCACGAGAAATGCCTCTCCTCTGTCCCTACAATTAGCCATGTTCTGTGCTAGCTGCGGCCACCTTATCCCCGCAAACTTCCTAATCTCATCCGCCCCCTGCTACGCTTGCCATTCCCTCTCTTCGAGCGCCCATTCCTCCCATTGCGGTCGAGGAAAGCTAACTGAAGCGTCGTATCGTTGTCATGGCAGCGGTATCCAGCGGAGAAAAAAAAACATCCCCGAGCAAGAGTCCAACCATGGCCATCAATAACAGAGCAGTTTCGTTGGCAGGTGCCTCTTACATTCCAGCCACCGCCACAGTCTGTCGCGTTGCGTATGTCCAGGATTTAGTCATTTTTTATACATCAGCTACCCTTTAGTCACCAAGTGCGCTGAAGTAGTTGAGACCAAAACTACCTGGAGTTTTCTACTCCTGGCCGCTCCGTTACCTTAAAGGGGCTGTGAAGGGGGCTCTAATAAAGTTGCGCCATGCCCGGGATATTGAAGCACTCCGCTTCACGAATAGTGTCTAGCAAGAATTTTTAAATGCGCTTTGTAGAAGCTGAGTTATCTGTAGTTAAAATTTGAATTTCAGCGTCTTCGCGCCTTCCCTCTCTTCTCGTCACTTTTTGCACGCTGGAAGGTAGGCGCTCCTTCGCCGACCCCCCTCTGGGATCGGAGCTTCCCCACCCGCCGGAGATAAGCGGCTTATTGGCCGCGGCCATGGTAGCTGCCTGACGTCTGCAAGAATCTAACCAATGGCCACCTCTCACCATGTCTACGCAGGTGCGGGGGACGGAGGAGGGCGCGAGCATGAAAAAGTCGCCGGGAAGGGCTCGCCAACTTTGACGCGTGATTGTGGGTCGTCTGCTGCGTGTAGAAGAGTATTATTTGGCTCTGGTTTTCATGGCAACACAGTGCAGTGATTAAGTGAGTTAATGTGCTCTCCTCGGAAGGCGTTTCAGAGCCCCTTTAAGGAAGCATCGGTTCTCTTTCCCTCGCACTACATGCCCTGCCGATGCCCATTTCTTCTTGTTCTTTTCAGCTTGGACATCATTAACTCGCGTTTGTTCCCCGACCCACTCTGCCCTCTTGCTGTCTCTCAACGTTACACCGACCATTTTCCTATCCAAAGGTGGCTGCGCTGTCTTCAATTAAGCTCAGCCCTTTCCGATAGCCTCCACGTTACTGCCATACAGTAGCGGCTACATGCAGTACTAGACACTAACTTTTTGAGTAAGTGATTGGAATTGAAAGAGATTGCAGTCATGCGCAGGTCTAAAATTGTCGTCTTCCCTAGGAACACGTCACTTTCAGGATTCACTTCCGGTGCTATATAGTCTGAATGCCGGCTCTTGACAACACCAATGGCGGTCTGCATTCTGGACCACTTAGTCAGGTCGCGTACCTTCCATAAGTTGCTTCGCTTATAGGAAAGCAGCCAGTATAGTAAAATGGCGCGGGCTGAAACTTGCGAGATGGGTAGCGCAAGGAAAGCATCGTGTAACTGCCGGTCTCACTCTTCTACAGCGGCATGCTGAAACGTGGTAGGCCAGGGCTGATGTGCGTCGCTGGTGGCGGAGTCTGTACGAAAAGTTATATGTGCTGCTGCGCAAGAGCACATTTCAAGCTTTCAATGTGGCATATATACGCGAATTAGGTGTTAGCATTATGTGGAGACTGAAGTACTACTGCATGATCCTGCTCGTTCTGCGCAGTGGGTTCATCGTGCGCTTGACAGCCTTTGGCGCTCTTCACAGGTCCCGAAGGTCACGGCGGCGTGTCGAGCGATGCCCGGCCCCGCACCTTCAAGTCGCGTCGGGAGCGCTCGCAGCGCTCGCAGACCAGCGGCGGGGGCGGCGGATCGAGCGCCTTCTCGTCACTGTCCCAGCGCCTGAGCAGGGATGACTCTGCCAGTTCGGCCGGATTCGTGCTCGACTACCGGAGCGACGACGAGGACTACATCGCCTCCTCGCTCAGCAAGCACGAGAGGCGAGTGCACTACCACAGGGCTCTGAATTTTAGTTCCTCCAAGAGGGCCCGGGGGAAACTGTGGACCGAGTTGCGCTTAGTTCGGGACTCTTGCTGTACCAGCGAGGCTCTTTTTGTTATTTTTTCTTCAAAAAGGTCATCATTGTCAGCACAACTACGTCCACTGCAGGACGAAGGCCTCTTCCATATCCCTCCGCTTGACCCTGTCCCGCGCCTGATGCGGCCGCGCACCTTTATTCTCGCAAACTTCTCAGTTTAATCCACACACCTATCTGCCGCCCCCTGCTCCACTTGCCTTTTTTCTTTGGAATCCACTTCGTTAACCTAAGGGAGCTCTTGTTATCTGCTCTCTGCATTACAGGTCTTGCCCATATCAATTTCCATTTCTTGGTTTCTAATAGGTTATCATCAACTCGTGTTCGTTCCCCGACCCTTTCTGGTCTCTTTCTCTCTCTAAACGTAAACCGCTGTAATCTGACTTTTGAAGAGTGGATTTACTGATGGGTCACGGCGACCAACGCAGACAGCATTCAGTTCGCAGCAGGACAAGACAGCCAGCCGGAGGCAGCAGCTTCAGACCGAGACTCGTGCTCTAGCCACCAGCGATGACGACGAAGCGCCGCAGTGCTGAATCGTCCTCGTCCTCTTACGCTTTCCATAGTTCGCTGCGCTCTCCTCAATTTAATTTCAAGTCTTTAGCGAAACAACGCATTCTGCACTAAAAGAAAAGAGCGGCAATATTAGGTCGCTGGGTTTCGTTGTCTGCGGAGATCACTTCGCACTCGCCGGAGGGCGAGACGTACGAGAGGTGCGAGGTTCGAGCCCCGGTGCCTTTGGGTACCCGCCTGTTGTACAGTGGGTACAAGCTTGCCCTTGACCATATGCTCCACCTATCTGAGGTGCTCGGGAAAATTAGGTCTTTGACCGCACCTCGTAGAGATCAAAACGCGTTAGTCATTGGGCCAAGCCTCCCTTGCGCCATCAAAATCAAATCATCAGGAGCAGCGTAAAGAGAGGCATCGTCGCGGCCTGCGTTCGCAGGTACGAGGACTTCCGGCGCCGCATCCGGCGCCGAGGCCGGCGGCTGGCACGCCGGCTCAGCCGCAGCCTGCGCGCCAGCTACTCGAGCGGCAGCAGCGACATGGACGACATCGACGAGGACCCCGAGTTGGGATTCTCGCGCGCCCCGCTTCCCGTGGGCGCCGTGCGCGCCGCCAACTCGGAGCCCACGCTGCACATGCTGCTTCCCACCAGGGGCTCGGCGCGCGAGCTGCCGCCGCTGTCCATCGCCTCCGAGCTGGTCATGACCTCCTCGCCTGGGCGCCGGCAGACGTTAGTGATGACCACGGGCCGGGGTCGGCCCAAGGCCTACTCTTTCGACGGCGTGAACCCAAACCTGCCGGTCCCCTTCAAGGCCAGGTTCAGGTGCGCCACTGCTGGCCTTTCTGTCTGCGTCCCGTGCCGCGTACGCACCGCCATTCGCACGATCATCATCTTGAGCTCATATCCAGTGCGAGACAAAAGCCTCTCCCATGGAGCTGCAATTAACCCTTCGTTTTTTGCGCGCTGCTTTGTACTTACAAAAACGACGAAACAGGAAGCGACCGACACACTCAAACGAGGCGAGAACTTACAGTTGTCTATTACAATCTTTGAAACACGTTTATACATATTCATGACTTGTATCTGAAAA
This sequence comes from Amblyomma americanum, assembly GCA_030143305.2. Taxonomy (NCBI): domain Eukaryota; kingdom Metazoa; phylum Arthropoda; class Arachnida; order Ixodida; family Ixodidae; genus Amblyomma; species Amblyomma americanum. Next base: position 56,491 of record JARKHS020012458.1, on the reverse strand, counting down.
ATGAAGAGGAGGGCGGGGGGAGGGGAGACATAAGATAGGAAGCGAAACCAGACTGCATGCCTTCCTCTGCTGCGTTTACTCTCTTCTCGGAATCCATACCCATTACCTCAAGGAGCCCATCTGACTACCTGCCTGCCCCTGTTATGTTTACCTCTTTGAATCTGCTCAGTAACCTTCTCGTGCATATATCACGCTGGAAAACCTGTGAGGAACTTTACGCCGAAAGGTGGAAAATTTCATGGCGTGATTTTAAACGCAAAGCCGTTGTGGATTGTTGTCCGGACTGCTTGGAAATGGATGTGAATGGCCACTGCACGAACACGCCGCTTCAGAAGTGTTAAGGCTTTCATCAACTCTTTATTTTGGTGCTTGACATCTGTCCGTCTGGCCGTACGATGCAAAGGAAATCAGGGTTCCACTAGTCGGCCCCAGAACATGCTTTATTTGCTTACTCGCAACTAATTATGTGCGAACAGCCAGGTACGGCTCTGCGCGAACGAACGCCGACCAACTTAAATTTTGTCCTGCTTGCAACCAGCAAGGTGACATCGCGAATTTGCATGAACCAGCGCCAGCTCAGTGCTTCGCTCAATGCACCAAAAAGGGTTACCTTTAGCTCGAAAAACTCGCTTATGGTTGCGAAGATATAGTATACCTGTGGGCAAACACACCGCTCGAAAACAAGCGCCTTTCGGTAAAAGATGAAGCACTATTGTTTTGAGACCAATTAGTCCGAATCTCCCTATTATAAACGCTTTCCCAATTTTAATAAGCGTTAAGCAGTAAAATGCCTGTGTATTTTTTTTTGTTCCTGAAGATTCTGCGGTTACTGCTACGTCACGCTGTTTCATCGCCTTGGCCTGCTGTGTGTGCTAGCCACTTCCTGCTTAGCTGACCATTTCGGCAGGAAACGGAACTGCGTGCAAAGCTGGAAAAAATATAAAATTGCGCAGCTGAGCGTCTTTATTTTTGCTTTATAGTTGTCGCTGTTCACCGCGTGACATATACTAGAGGCTAGATAGAGAGATGCAAACAATATACAGACACATGTGCAGTTTTCTAGCGATTCCAGCTACACGTGATTTATAGCCACTGAGTCTTTTGCTGGGATTGCTTTGAATTCCGGACAAAGCCTTCGGAACTGGCGGTAGTGCGCCGCAGCCGCGAAACCGGAGCATGTTGAACATGAGGCCTTGCAGTGCTCTTCAGCAGGTTTGGTATTATCCGATAGAGTGACATCTGACCCTTTCCTTCCTGTAGAAGGCCTCGATCTTTATTTCTCTTTCTGGTGTCGGTATTCAGGCCCGCGTAACTGAAGGTGCACGTAGGGGTTGTACACTTGAGTCTCGGCAAGGAAGATATGCCTGGGTTGGGAGGAACGAGCGGGAACAATCGGTAGATGGCAAAAATTTAGTGAGCATGCAGTTATACAGTATAGTCCTCCAGGTGGAGGCGTTCTGTCTCGGGATAGCCGTAGCAATGTTTCGTACCAATTGTACGCCGTAGTTGTGTAGATGGGTGCCGCTTCTGAGCGCCCACCCTTAACCCTGATACGCCCGCGTTCCGCCGCCAGGTGCAAGAAGACCTCCGAAGAAGGGAGCCACGGAGACTCCTGCTCCCTGGGCCTGACTCGCCAGGACACAGAGTTCATCAAGGCGCATTCGTTCCGGCCGGTGTCGCCCGACCTGTCTTCCTCGGGCGGTCGCACGTCGGAAGACGACGGCGTCGAGAGTGCGCCCGACGAAGAGCCGCACGGGGCGCCGGACTTCGACACGGCCAGCGGGGATAGCGCCGAGAGGAAGCGCGAGAGCTTCGTCTCCGTCGAGGAGGAGCCTCCACAGCAAGATTCGGTAGGTGTCATTTGCTCGCCATCGCAGACGTGGCTAAGTGGTAACTGTATACGAGCGAGACACGTCGTAGCTTCACAGTTATCCGAAATCTGACGCCCGGCATTAGCCGCGCAGAGCTGGGCGAATCACGAGGAGTGGCGCGGCTGCTGCCTGGCGAAGGCAGCGACTGGAGGCCGTCGGTCCGCTTCCGCTATTTAAGCCGCCCCTTCGGTATTGTAGCTTGCCACTTCCTATTGAACCCGATAACCGCAGGTAGAGTGAGACAAGCCCGAATAATTTCATGGGCAATGGACAGTAGGCCTGCTAAAAAGACCAGCACTCAGGAAAAGAGCTGCCTATAGAAAGCGTGCATGTCGGAATGAAGGAGGGGGCAGTGACTGAAAGAGTAGCATGGATAGGACCAATCTGTTTTGTTTTTTTGTGGCAAGACGTATGGTTTATTATTCTTTTTTTATTCTGTAGGTTATCTCATCGCTTTATCGATGTTCTTCCGGTTCCCCACGCCTCTCAAAACAAGTAGGCGCCGCTGGTTGCTGTTTCATCCTGTTATCTTTTCATTCACATTATTTTCCGAAATTATCGCTCCTACAGAAGCGTCCGTACCATAATAACTAAGACATAAGTGGATCTTATAGGTATCTGTTTTCGTAAGTAGAAGTCATTGAAATGCTGAAAGAGTGCAGCGGCACTCGTGTGTGCTGTTTAATGATTTTCTTCCATGAGCATATCTTTCGCTGTCTGCTGTGTACTGCATTTATAGTCACTGTGCAATTTCAATGGTCCGTTCTCATTCTACCGTTCCTGCCCAATGCTTGCAACTTCGCATACCAAGAACTGTGCTTATGACACTCAAGTGATGCTATACCGCTTTTATGGCGTGGTGTTGGGTGTCATAACTTCGCCGGCTCTTACTCAGCAAGTGGAAAAGAAATTGACAGGACGGTCATGAAGCCTGCTGCGAGAAAGCTGCGATAGCGGTTGGATTTGCCTCTGATGATTTCTTTAATGCTTTTTATTGTAATGGGTGCGTGTATCTAAATCGGGGCTTCACACACACGACAGAATTATTCTGGAGGGTAAAGATGGGCGGAAGTGGGTCGGTGGGCAACCCCCTAGCTAGGGTGGCTGGAGGGCGGTGGTGGCGGTGAAAACCTTTTTAATGCTCAGAAAGAGAGTCTGGGGGTCGAAGACCCGCCTACATCCTTAGTCCGGGACACCGCACGACGAGGCCCCGTCTCGCGTCCGCTTTACCAGATCCCTTTGGGACTCAAGTGTGAGGAGGGCAGTCTTCAATGCCTCTCGGGAAGGGGTAGGGGAAGGGGTGAGGTGAGGATTCTGAGTACATGCCCACACCATGTGAAAGATATCGCGGATCTCTCCACAGTGCGGGCAACGCTCATCTATGTTGGGACCAAAGCCTCCGCATCAGGGTGAAGGCTTCACACAAACAACGCCGGCATTTTCGTCTAGCGCCACTGGTACTGCTGTCGCAGTGAAATGCTGCTGAGTGCTGAGTCACACCAGGCCTTCCTCTATTTGGATCCAGATTGACTCCACGCCACGAACCGAATCGCATGCGTGGGCAGCGACCGCGCGTCACGTCACTGCGCGGTGTCTGTGCGATGTCTGGTCTGCCAGCAATCCGATTAGATGTCTGCATGTGACGTGAAACGTACGTGTTCCACGGGCCAGACGTAGACTTGGCCGGTGTTTGGACGCAGATCGAGTCGGTCGAAACTGATCGCATGCGCGAAACTGCCACGTATATAGTCACTTTCACGGTTGGCACCACCAGCCCGGTTCTGGCCCGCTAGACGTATAGCCGCGTTGCTCGTTGGCGCAGGAGACCTCCCGTTCGACGTCCTCGTTCCCCATGAAAGCGTCGGCGTCCGGCGTGCGTCCCGTGGCCACGTGCCGATGGGCGCGCGACTGCCTCGATCCGTCGGGTGACGCCCAGCTCGAGGCGATCGTCCAGTGGATCGCGGCCAGCGTTGCCGGAGTGCCCGGCCTCGTGGTCTACACCGGCGGCCAGCCCAGCCTCGAACAGGTACACGAACCGCTGAGGTCATTGGTTGTATGCACAAGTAATCGACTGCTTCCTTCTCTGTTTGTGTCCTTGTAGTGCCGTTTGTCTCTGAGGATACTCGATTAGCCTTAATTATCTGTGGCCTTGGTGCCTGTGCTGGCTGACACAAGTATAGAATGCAAAATTGAGAACAAATAGCCGTTCCCAATCTGGGCGTTGTCATTTATTGCTTGCTGGACTGCTGTGTGTGCCTGGCGTTACTCCTCCTGGGTGTCACCTTATTGTTTGCTGGTCTGCTGTTTGTATCTGGCATAAGCACGGTGGAAGAGGGAGCGCCAGATGTACACGGCAGTTCAGTGAGCAATATGGCGACGCCCTTGGCAGCGCCCACGGTACGGAGGGTGTTCCGGAGAACATTCGCTATGTGCTCTTTGTCTGGAACGTTGTAAGCATGTCAGGAGAAGAGACAGATGAACGTGGTTTATTAAGGAAGAAAATGCAGGAAGGTCGGCCTGAACCATGATGCTACTCTGCAGACAGGAGAGCGAAAAGACGAGGGGCACTGTTTTGTGGACACTGGAGAAAACCCTGGTTATATGCCTGGCAGGCTGCTCGATCCTGATGAGGGTGATGATGGTGATCAAGCGAAACACTCATGCAAAGCTCTCACGCACTTAAACGCAGAGGGACACGGGTCTTAATCTCACCCTGTGATAACGCTAAGAAACTTTAAGAGGGCATTCCTCGCACATAACGCCGGAGCTGCCATCGAGCAAGGAAAAAGGAGGAGGCATGACGCGTGATGCTATTGAGAGGTGACTCCCGCCGCGCAGGTGCAAGAGTAAAAAGTGAATGGCCTGGAGAGCCTTGTCAGGGTCTGGCCAAGGGCCCAGTGTGATGGCCTCCATCAATGGCCCACTGTCAGACTACGTGCAGGAAGCCAAAAAACGCCACCGGTTTGCGAGTGCTCGGGGAAAAACATCATTTATTGAACTTTAAAATTTTGGGAATGTCGGTAGACATACGCTATGGTACCGGTGAGAACACAAAAAGGAACTCCGGACATGTCGAGAACACGCCTCTAGCTTTACCACTTCGTGTCACCTCCACGCTCTCGCCCGATACTTGCAGCTCTCCCAGGTGAGCTTCAAGGTGGACGAACGGCGCTGGACGGTGGGCGACTTGGCCTGCGAGACGCTGCGCTTCTGCCGGAATCGAGTGGCCCTGCACGAGGGCCGCAACAGGGCCACCGTGCACCCGGGAACCACGCTGTTCTCCCAGCTCTTGGGACAAGCTCCATCTTCTGCAACTGCTTCGGCGACGAGTCCGGCGTCTGTGCGAAAGTACGGCGCGCCGCCGCTGCTGCCGCCGCTTGTGGCGCTGGCAAGGGCATGTTCCAGAGCCACGACTCGCTCGAGTGATCAATGAACGGATGAGCGAAAAGCACAGATCAACGAGCACGATTCTATCTCATCATACGAGCCGGGATGCCGGTCTTTCTCGTGACCTATAAAACGCTGGCAATGATTTAGCATGCCAGCTTAGGTTTACATGCCAGCTTGGCTAAGGACTCGCATTATTTTTTTCTTGGCAGGGCTAGAAGGCCGATTTTCTACACATGTCTCAAAGCAGCTTTTTTTCTAACAGTAAAGTATGTCAATGAAAGGTCGTGATATTTCTTAGAAACGTTGTATTTTATTTCGTTTTGTTAAACTTGGGCTAAACACTTGGCAAAGTTTATTTTTGAAGGTAAGCCGAGGGCTGCTATGTGCTAGGATGGCTAACCTCGCAGATATGATTTTCTGAAATCAAAGAAACTCTTTGTGCGACGCAGTGCAGTAAACTGAATGCCATCAAATTTTGAGTGTAGTCTCATGTACAGTCTGGATATTCTCATATCGAAAGTATTGTGCTGGTGTTAAAGCAGTTTTTTTTGTACCTTAAATATATATTATATAGTCTCATAAGTGCTATTGAAACATACCTTATTGTTCAGAAAAGTGGCGGATCGGGCTAGTTGGTGCACGTTGGTCATTTTTCGAAAGCGCTAAAACAACATGGACAAAGAAGGAACAGACATGGACGAGCACTTGTCCATGTCTGTTCCTTCTCTGTCCGTGTTCTTTTAGCACTTTCGAAAAATGACATACTTAATGGTGCTTCATTTTAGCTACCGTCGTGTCTTTCTCATGTTATTTGAAGCAAAATTTTTTGCTTGGGGACTACTAGTTTGGCATAGTACATTTTGACTGACCTGAGCAATTTTAGTCCACTGCTAATCAAGCTGATGAAACATGAAGGTCCTTGTACAGGCAGTATATGTGTCTTCCGTGGAGAATGGTCCCCTCATAAAAATGAGATTTGGAAGCATTCATACAGGCGCTCCAATTACACAGAGGTAGATAGCTGCCACAGATAACCGCGTGCAGCTTGACTGAATTATGATGTACTGCTATAGCATTCGTGATGTAGCTCCCATCTGTTACTTAGGACATTGCTAATGTAGCACATTCGCTCAAATAGAAGCATAAGCACAACAGAAACTGCGGCATGCAAAATGCAGTTTTGCGTGTTGAAAGTATTTTAAAGTACCAAATAACCAGAATATGACGTTTCGTTAATGTTCAGAAAGAAATCTGAGTTTACTCAGAGCTATGGATCCTGGAATAATTTTGATGTGCGCTGTAAAAACACTGGCCAATGTCTTTGTCTTGGTTTTAGCAGCCTAAAATGATGTAGTAGAAATGCATAAATTTGTGAACAGGCATAATATTTGAGGTAGTGTTAATGATTTCGTATTTATCTGTACTTAAATAGCTATGGCCTTGTCAAGTACTATTGCGCCTGCTATCCTTTGGATGTTATCAACTCATACAATCGCATGTCTAGTCGCATCTTCGGCCATCCAGAGAAACTTAGCGGCCTTATACTTAGTCGACGTTTTACATTAAATAATGCTGTTATATAAGGCGTTCAATATTTCCTCTTCTTATATAAGGCGTCTCACTAGAAGTATTTTTTTTCATTCATTTTAGTGTTCATTGCTGTGCTGCCAGTACAACTAAAGGAGGCAATGCTGAGTCAGATTTTCCTTTTTCATTTTTTTTAATCGTGTACTGCTAAATCTTCATTACACGCATGTGCCAAATGTCATTAAACGTCGCCTAGATGTTCGTCATTCCATTCCGGTGAGCGTGTGATTCCACCAAGAGGGCAGCTCTGCTGAAGTCACCACGGGATGACTCCGCGTTTGGTATCATCCATCCTGAAGCATATCTAATCAGGTAGCGAAGAGGACATTGTTAACACACCTTAAAACATTCTGCAACCTAGCTCTATGAGGATGTGCACAAATTACTGCTCTCATGTGAGAAATTTCACTCGTTACATGACTGGCGACACACATTTGTAATACGTGTAACAGGTTTGTCGTTCACAGTTTAGTTTTTTGGTCGAATTGTTAGGCGAACGTGAGTCGTTGTTTCTTTGCACGGGAAAAGTGGTCTTGCCAGACGACCTTGTACAGACACAAAAGAGATGTTTGAACCACAGCATAATTGATTCAGTCACCTCAATGTTCCAACATCCTCCCCAATAACAACAAAAAAAAAAGAAATCGGCTACCTCTCCTTCGTGCGCGGATAGGTGATTATCATAAGATTGTGTGTGGCCTTGGGCTGAGCGCTTTGGAAACGAATGAGTGCCTTATGCTTCACGGCCTGAGAAAACTGTACATAAAAATAGCGTGTAGCTGGGACGCGTCGTTACCAAGTAATGACCTTCGTATGGCTCATTCTGTGGCTTAACACGATATTTGCCTTTCTCCTATTTTTGTTTGGTGCAGCCGTTACGCTGTCGTTTATACCCCGCGAAAAGATCAAGTGTCATAATTTTCGTTCTGCATGACGAATAAAATTATATGAAAATGATCCTGGCATCCATGTTCTTTTGTATGGTTGTTGCCTTAATTAACCTCCACCGAGAGCTCTATGGCTGGCCAACTCATAGGCGGCACCACCAGCGCGGTCACCTAGAAGAGGCCACGGAAAATACCCGCCGCGGTGGCTCAGTGGTTAGGGCGCTCGGCTACTGATCCGGAGTTCCCGGATTCGAACCCAACCGTGGCGGCTGCGTTTTTATAGAGGAAAAACGCTAAGGCGCCCGTGTGCTGTGCGATGTCAGTGCACGTTAAAGATCCCCAGGTGGTCAAAATTATTCCGGAGCCCTCCACTACGGACCTATTTGTTCCTTTCTTCTTTCACTCCCTCCTTTATTCCTTCCCTTACGGCGCGGTTCAGGTGTCCAAAGATATATGAGACAGACACTGCGCCATTTCCTTTCCCCCAAACCAATTATTATTATTATTATTATTATTATTATTATTATTATTATTATTATTATTATTATTATTATTAAATAGCCGGGTTTCGAAACGGAGTTTACCCGCTGTTAGAGGCGTGGCTTGAGGGATGCGGACAAAAAAAATCTGGTTTTGATGAAGCTAAAGGCGCAGTAACTGTCTAGCTTCTAGGTGGACAACTAACGGGAAGGGAGAAAGGAGGGGTAGGAAGAAGGAAGAGAGAAAGGGGCGCCGTAGTGTAGGGCTCCGGACAAATTTCTACCACATCTGGTTCGTTAACGTACAATAACATCGCGCGGAACACGGGTCTCTGGCATTTCGCTTCGATGAAAACGCCTGCCGCGATTGAGCCCGCGTCCTCGGGTTTAGCAGCCGAGCGTCCTAACCACTGAGCCACCGCGGCGGGGACGCGGACAACCACTGGGTGCAGAAGGTACAAGGGGTCCTGCGCACCCAAGGGAATTTGATTCCAGAGTGATAACCGAGGACACTTGGGAGAGATAGGGCGAATCACACACGTTGCGCCGCGCACCTCAGATGGTATAGCGGACAATGTATGACGACGGGCGGCGAGGCGTGCGGTGGCTGGTAAGTCCACATGACACCCGCAACAGCAGAGGGGTCTCCAGGCCCACACCCGGTGGCGACTGCTGAGGTTGGCTGTCGACCCTATCTTCCGCTGCGACATCAGCCCTCGGAGGCTATATAGACTCGCTGCGGCAAATAAAGCACGATCCGCCACTATAGGATTACCGTCACCAGCTCCGCCCATGTATACAGCAGAGCGCGGAGGCACCGTAAGTCCGGTGAGACGCTGCAACTGCAATATTTCCAGGGAAGGGGACGCGAGCGATGAGCCGCACGTAGAGGCGGCCACAGTTTCCTGGGGCCTGACGTCAGAACTGGGAAATGGAAATGGTCAGAGGCGCCCGGAATGGACGCCGCACGGTGGAAACGCCGCCCGAGCAGGGAAAGATCGATGAAGAACCACTGCACAGCGATGGTGAGAAGAGGTGTTCGCGCTTGATGGTCGCTGCACGGCGGGTGGAAAGGTAGAACAGCGGCGGAGGTTCTGTTGGATACCACCGCGCAGCGGTGGCGCTGAGGGAGAAACGCACGATATCCGCCATATAGCGAGGAAACCGCACCATACAGAAAAGCATGCGGTGTAGCCTTGCTATTGTTTACAGACAGCGATGCGGATATACGGATGCAGACACGCGCGCGCGAAGAGCACCGCAAGACGAGCACCGGGTAACAATGGGAGGTCCGCAGGGCACCACCGCATAGCATGCAGTGGCGCCAAGAGTGGGGCGAGCGCGCGTAAAAAGCGCACGAAGGCGCAAGCAATGGCCCGCCGTGCAGCGGAGAAGCCGGGCGAACGACAAGGGATCCACTGCTGAAGCACTTCAGATTTGCGGTAAGGATTACGTGCGCACACGGGCGCCCCCAAGGTTAGCACCACGATGAGGAATCTGCACGTCATGCATAAATAAGGCTTCAAGCAGGAATTCCGAAGAGAGCGCGCGCCGTTCCAGGCGTGCACCGGGGAGATGGCTGAGCCGCCGCCGCCTGCCAGCGTGAGACGTGCAGCTAGCTGCCCACTGAGAAAAACGCCGAGCCGAAACAGCCCGCCAGAATTAGATGCCTTTCTGCAGAAACTTCTCTCGTCTGTAGCATCTCTTGAAGAAGGCTGTAATAGAACCCGTCTCCTACCCCGTACACCACAGGCCCGAAAAGCCCGCCAAAATTGGATGCTTTCCCGCCAAGACATGTACCGTCTGTAGTACATGCCTTAGAGAGGGCGGAGATAGGCCCAGTCTTATAAAGTTCTCCCTTAATCGTATCGTTACGACAGATCGAATCCAGTAGTTAAAGATCTTTTGAAAACGTTTATTTTGGTCGAAAATCCCCTTTATCCGCTTTATATTCATTACAGACGTTTTTATGACCTTGCGTGCTACCTGGGTACCGTGCCCGCTTCTCGCCGATAACGTATTCGCACTATCGGCTCTTGAGTTTTTGACGAAATTGCTGCCGTTTATATATGGCATTACGCTCACGCTGAGGACGTTTATGTTGTCTAACATTAACAGAACGAAAAGAAGCAGTGAAGAAGGTGTTTCCATCTCGCGCTGTCTCTCGGGCGCGTTTTCGCTCGTCTCTGCGCGTGGGTGCTGTCTCCAGGGATGTGCATCACTCGGCGCCGCTGCACGGCGATATACAGTGCGCTGTGCTGGTCGCTCTAATCGCATGTTGGCCCCTCAGGCTTCTAATTCGGCGGCCTATACGACATTTCGATATTAACCTTGTATTTGATTTCTGGTTCCCGAAAATAGGGTGTCGACCTGTACGACAGACCGTGCAATTTTGGGAGGAACTATGACAGTCACGTTGAGCTGACAGCCTTAGTTGCGAAAGTTTATGACGGAAATTTTCGTACTTATTTTCTTTGCTTCCACTAAGAAATGCATTCTGACTGAAGAAGTCTGGATTCTAAGCTCCTACTTTTAAGCCATATGTGGAGAGGGCGACCAGCTTTTCACATCTGGTCGCTTCTGCTTGCAATACGTGGTGGACCGCGGAAAATAAACGGATACGTGCAACAAACAGTACTTCGCGAACTACTGCATTATGGCCTTCGAGAATATCAACGAATATCAAAGCAATAAAGAAAAATATATCTGTTGTTCAGTTCAGTTCAGTTTATTTCCTCAAAGACCCCTATTCAAGGGTATTACGTAAGGGGTGGGACTACGGATATAACATGAGGTTCTAATCTAACATCAGCTGCGTTAACTCTTGGTGGAATCTTGATGAACAGGTAATGGCTGCGACTTGGTGGGGAAGGCCGTTCCAGTCAGATGCTGCTCGGGCAAACAAGGAGGCCGAGAATACAGTAGTAGGGGAGCGTGGACGGACAACTTGAAGCGGATGACCAGTGCGCTGAGATATGTGCATGCGGCATACGATGTAGGGTGCTTCGTGAAAAATGCAAGGATTTTCCAACTCCTGGAGGGAAAAACTGCGCAAAATAGGGAATTTTTTTACGCCATAAAAAATCCCTGGCTTCCAACCGCCGCAGTCAGGCAGCATGTCGGTTCCCAAAGAGATGGATCACAATGCAAATGTGTGCTTGGAGCAGTGACGGACATGGTGCAAGTTACGTGAACTCGAAGCGCCACACCCTCAAGAAAGACCCGCTGTCCTCTAGCCACCTGCATGCCAAGTGCTTGTTCACAGGGTACGCAATGTCGCTGCACTAACACTAGTTGGACGCGCTCTAAAACAAACTAACCGCCCTGATTGCAAAGAAGGGGCCACACCGACAATCAATTTTGGGAGTGCCTTAAAGTTCGCGGAACTGCGGCGACAGCACAAGGGTCAAGTCGCCAGCTTCAAGGCGTGGATTTCATCCTTGACGGAGGTCGATGGCGTCGTACACAGGCTGTGTCCGCCCTATAGCCGCGAAATCATCCGGGCACTGTTCGCACGGTGTAAATTATGGGGGCACTTCTCGTTGGCTGGCTTCGTCGTTACCCGTGCACGCCCTTGCACAAGAACCCAAGACCTTAGGTCTCGAGCAAACCTTTCTTTGTCATCATTGCCATCAAGAAAGACCCACTGTCCTCTAGCCACCTGCATGCCAAGTGCTTGTTCACAGGGTACGCAATGTCGCTGCACTAACACTAGTTGGACGCGCTCTAAAACAAACTAACTGCCCTGATTGCAAAGAAGGGGCCACACCGACAATCAATTTTGGGAGTGCCTTAAAATTCGCGGAACTGCGGCGACAGCACAAGGGTCAAGTCGCCAGCTTCAAGGCGTGGATTTCATCCTTGACGGAGGTCGATGGCGTCGTACACAGGCTGTGTCCGCCCTATAGCCGCGAACTCATCCGGGCACTGTTCGCACGGTGTAAATTATGGGGGCACTTCTCGTTGGCTGGCTTCGTCGTTACCCGTGCACGCCCTTGCACAAGAACCCAAGTCCTTAGGTCTCGAGCAAACCTTTCTTTGTCATCATTGCCATCAAGAAAGACCCACTGTCCTCTAGCCACCTGCATGCCAAGTGCTTGTTCACAGGGTACGCAATGTCGCTGCACTAACACTAGTTGGACGCGCTCTAAAACAAACTAACTGCCCTGATTGCAAAGAAGGGGCCACACCGACAATCAATTTTGGGAGTGCCTTAAAGTTCGCGGAACTGCGGCGACAGCACAAGGGTCAAGTCGCCAGCTTCAAGGCGTGGATTTCATCCTTGACGGAGGTCGATGGCGTCGTACACAGGCTGTGTCCGCCCTATAGCCGCGAAATCATCCGGGCACTGTTCGCACGGTGTAAATTATGGGGGCACTTCTCGTTGGCTGGCTTCGTCGTTACCCGTGCACGCCCTTGCACAAGAACCCAAGTCCTTAGGTCTCGAGCAAACCTTTCTTTGTCATCATTGCCATCAAGAAAGACCCGCTGTCCTCTAGCCACCTGCATGCCAAGTGCTTGTTCACAGGGTACGCAATGTCGCTGCACTAACACTAGTTGGACGCGCTCTAAAACAAACTAACTGCCCTGATTGCAAAGAAGGGGCCACACCGACAATCAATTTTGGGAGTGCCTTAAAGTTCGCGGAACTGCGGCGACAGCACAAGGGTCAAGTCGCCAGCTTCAAGGCATGGATTTCATCCTTGACGGAGGTCGATGGCGTCGTACACAGGCTGTGTCCGCCCTATAGCCGCGAACTCATCCGGGCACTGTTCGCACGGTGTAAATTATGGGGGCACTTCTCGTTGGCTGGCTTCGTCGTTACCCGTGCACGCCCTTGCACAAGAACCCAAGTCCTTAGGTCTCGAGCAAACCTTTCTTTGTCATCATTGCGGTATGCACCTTTTCGCGCAGCAAAGCGGTCGAATCGACGGTACTTCGTTTGTCGTGCCGTTAAACAAAACGCGAAGCTCAAGTTTGCTTTACTTAGCTGGAACTTCGTTGAAGCGGAGCCCTGGTCAAAAAATTCCCGTTTTGTCCAATATCCCCCATTTCTCCTTATATCTTTCTTCGCTTTCCCTTTTTATCGTATACACAGTATATCTAAAGGAAGCGTACGACGCTTGGATGCTGTACAGTCACTGTAAATGTTCAGAGCACCGCGTATTGGATGCTAATTGTATGCTAACAGTAAAGTGCAGTTCTAAGAATATTTTAGAATTCTGATTCGCTCCCCGTAAACGGGACCAGAGAAAAATCTCGATTTTCTGAGGGCGACGTGCTGCATGCAACACTAACCTCAATGTGTCCCTCATAGCCCGAGTCGCTTTGGGACGGTAAACCTCACAAACCAAACTAACCTCAATGTTCAGGTCGACGCTGGGTGCTATTAAGCTATAGGGCGCTCATTTTCTCCGTTCCACGGTTGGCACGATGCCGTCTACTTCCAATTGTGTGGTGGTCGTCGATGCTGCCAAAGTTCCTCGATATTTTTATTCATAATGACAAGTCATCTCAAGTCGAATTTATCAAAATCCGAATTTTCAAAATATAAAAGCCGATAACTCCAACCTCTACTTCCGCGTTAAACGGACACTGATGTCAAATTGAAGTTGGCCTGCATCGACAATTTACGGAGTTCTAAAGGCAAAGAGATCATTATAACTGAAAAGTAAGCTTTTATAAGACCTGTATAAAGGCTTTCGTAAGCTTTCAAAAGCTCTTTTAAGGCTTTTTGAGATTTCATAAGTCCAAAAACAATGTGCTGGTGTCGCCATCATCGGCGGATTTTGCCGAATTCATGGCGTGGTACACAGAGCCTGTGTTATGCCGTAATTTGCTTCCAGCCGGCGGCAACCACTCCGTCTCGGTGTAGACGTCACGAGTTTGAATAGAGCGGCGGGAAACTTTTTAAACTCAATTTTCTCAGCCATAAATGCATTTTAGGTGCCGGACAAACGTCCACATACCCTAAAAGAGCTAGAGAATGAAACAAAGCTGGCGTCCGATTGTGCACTGCTTTCAGAACTGTAACCGCACGTGAAGAGGCTGTCATTGTATGTCATTCATGCTGACAGCTCGAGCTTGTACGAGTCGGCAACAAACAGCAAAAGCAGGCGACCCAGCTGTTGTTGGTCGATGCAGCCGCTGCTCGTTAGGCACCTCGCGTTGCCCGTTCATTTTTTTTTTCCCGCGGCCGTAGACGTTTAGGCCGTCAGGGTGAGTAAAATACTAGCGTATCATTCCATTCCGTTTTCTCCACAGGAAACGAAAGGAGAGCGACATGCAGGCCAGGGTACGTGCGTCAGCCGTGCGCACTTGAAGTCGCCTGCCTCAGCAGGTGGGCTGGCTTAATATTTCGCATTGCTCGATTTAAATCACGCGCCGCTGTCAGACTACGGCATAATGGTGCATAAAAGCAACGCGTAGATGCCACTTTCTTTTTAGTTATTTTCTCTGCCCATTCTACTCTTTGTACATATGGGTTCGGGCAGGGACACTTATGTTTCAATACCCTTCCTTGTCCCGACATACTTTTTGTACGTGGTGAAATATTTCGGGGAAGCCCTAAGGTGGAGTAGATTTGTAAAAAGGGAGTAATTACTCATTGGCATCCACCCAAGCGCTGCCAATCGGCTACAAAGGAAAGCTATACAGCTTTCTCAGAAACTTCGCGTAGTTAAAGAACACTTCGTCCTGGTCCGGGGTTCGAACCTGGGACCACTGCTTCACCGGAGCAGTCGCTGTTCCCATTTCGAGTTATTGATCAATTTGCTCTCGCCCTACCATAAGCTTGCCGTCCCGGTCAGCTCAGTTGGTAGAGCGACTGCTCCGGTGAAGCGGTGTTTCCGGGTTCAAACCCCGGACCAGGGCGAATTTTTCTTTAACTGCGAAGTTTCTGAGAAAGCTGTATAGCTTTCCTTTGTAGCCGTATGGCTACGCTTGGGTGGATGCCTGTGAGTAATTACTCCCTTATTTTTCGTACACATATCGTTTACTGGACGTAAACGTCCCGTATAAGTTGAATGGGCGAATCAGCAGCTCTTGGTGGAGATGTTAGGGCGGCAGCGCGACACTCACTGAATCTCGTGTTATGCAGCCCTTATATTCCCGAGGAGAGTATCCTTTTTTTTTTGCCTTCGCCATGCATTCCCTCCTACGGTAACTTCAGTGCTGCCCCAAGAGGATGAGATAGACTGCTCCGAGAGAAGGACGAGACAGAAACGATAAGCAGGAGTAGCCTGGTGAAGGGCTCATCGCTGGGTGTCCGTACAAATGCCACCATGCAGCTCCGTATACAGCACTGATTGACTCAGTCGGAGCTGCTAAGTGCACTTGCGTCTTCTGAGCGTGAGAGAGGCACCGACACTATAGGCTGTAATCTATAATTTACTTTATTATTTATAATTACCGCTGGCGCTTTCTGGCTGTTACAGGGTGGGAATCAAATACAAAAACAAGAACACTATGGAACAGTTTCTAAGTCACACAGGATATATAGGGTGGTGTATACAATAGAATGAACAAACCGAAGATTAACAGAAAAGTATTCCAAGAGCCAGACAACTTATACAGCATAGGTTTCCAACTACATCATCTTCAAGCGCCGCTTAAACTTTTGTGGACGCGACCTGACCGATATACGCAAGGTTCAGTGCCCACAAATGAATGCACAATAAAAATGTGCTACAATTTGAAAAATATTGTATAGAGCCACCTCAATCCAGGGCATGCGAAATGATAGCAGATAATCGCTTTTAATACAACCACTCCTCCATTTTCGGCTACTTCTGGTACGGCTCTGACGGGTGCGGGCTTTCCTCTGCTTATTTTGAAAGCATGAGTTTTTTAAAATTACTAAAACGTACTGCTTTCTTCACATATTTTCTTCTGACAGAAGTAAGGTAAAAGAAGAATAACTGAGACCCTGGAAGCAGTGTTGAGGCGCAATGTGGACATATGAGGGCCTGACAAAATTACATAGATAAATAATCATCTGCGAGCGTCGGAGCTTATATGAACGCTTATTAGAGGCATCTGAAAATTCGTTCCCCCGTCCCCCTTTCTGTCACATTTGACGCCTGAAGGGCATAATGCTCTCATTACCTTAGCGATCTGCCGAATCCATTAGAAAAACACCACTGAGCCGAAAATTGCTAACTTGCCACCGCATTTATTACACTTGTCTTTTCTACACGGCACGGACAACAGCGTTTTAAAGTCACATCAATCCTCCTTGACGCCTTGTGTGCACACTCGAGCTTGTATCAACCACTGCAGCGCTTAGCGTGTCTCGGTTATTTTATTCAGTTGCTACACCCTGCTGTAGGATCCGAGAGAATTCTAAAAAAGGCTCAGCGCGGCGGCAGCTGGAGTGAGAAAATGCACGCATTCGTGCTTGTTAGTCGTGTGTGCCAATGCATCAACGTCTATAGATGACACAAATAACGGATCATATTCATGTTGGGTTTAAATACTGAAGACAGATCTGCGGGATCAACAGGAACGACTGGAGTGAAACGTATGCTCAGTCGAGAGTTTGCGCGCAAGAGCATCTTATTACGCATTCATGGCTAGCAACGGGTGCAGTCCGGTCAACCGCGGTCCGTTCTATTAAAACCATCTAGGAAAATAACAACGGGCGGATCAAAGCGCACGCTATGCCCGCTCGTGTCCGGATGTTCAAACACACTTTCAAATAAACTTCCAAAGCAATGGCGGCGGCGACGGGAACAGCTGGCCCAATGGTCAACATCATGAGACGCTGCAGCCGATGTCGCCATTTATTCATTCTTTTTATCTCCCTAAGGGACAGCTCCGAACTGCTGAGCAAACCATGTTTGTGCCGAGCTTGCAGCAAGGGGAGCCCCGAAGCCCCATCTCCCGGGGCGTTCGTGTACGAGCCTCTATTCTGGCCTAGTGTGGCCGCTCTGCATGACGCACTGCAGGGGGAGCTTTTTATTGTTTCTGCATATTCAAAGAGCAAGAACAACGCACAACGGCGCCTTGGCCTTGTTGAGGAACTCGCCCAAACAATCAGCCGTGTCTGAATAGCAGAAGAATCGTCCGAAGCTCCATCAAGGCTAAGATTTACATGGCCTCGTACGCGCAAAGCAGCCTACAGGTGGCGCAAGTTGTTTTTCCACGTGACTTGACTGAACCATTCCGGTGAGGCTGGGCGATACCAGGAGGGCCATCGTTTGTCATGCACCAATTTGTGGCGACGACACAAGTAATGGATGGTAGCACATTAATCTTGCGTTAGAGGACTGACAGCAAAGCTGCGGCGTCAACAGAATCAGCCAGAGTAAAACGCATGGTCAGCCAAGGGCGCTTTTCATCGGTCCGAGTAGGCGGGCATACTGCGTGGAGTCATGGAACAAAGATGGCGGCTCGAACGAAGCCGGCTGCTTTGCGTACCCTGGTAGCTGCAGGACTGATGGTGCTGGTTTCGGCGGAAGAGCCTGACTTCATGAACCAAGTGATGCCCGTGATCTGCGGTAAGTCATAGATGTAACAGTACTCATATCATGGTGCGGTTATCACACGTGTATACTCCTACGAAAGAGTGTCGACTAAGTCAGATAAAGTGCTGTCACACTTAAGCGCCGATCAGAAGCCATACCACTTTTAGCTGGTGGTGTAGCGAACCGCTTCCATTTATATACAGTGAAAGAGGAGATGATTATGGGGGGTGATAAAGTAATGATAAAAAGGACTCTTCAGTTCAGCTCGCGTCGATTCTGTTTCGTTTCGTGATAGGATAAGACCAATAAAGGCACGTGTCTTCAGCACAAACAAACAAACAAACAGAAACTAATTATTGAACTCATGTCTGAGAACACATGAGAGTGAAACAAAAAAATAGCGAGTGTGCGTAAAACATTCTTTCCGTTCATGACATTTGCGAACGCTTTTGTGCCATAGGCATTTATCGTTACGACTAGGTAGAATTCCCCTGCGCCAGAGAAGAGTCTAAAGGCGCATATGCAACTGCATACCAGACGCGGGTAGCCCCGCGGAATAATTATATCAAGCTGGCAATGTTCATTGTCATGTGAAACCGTATACGCTTCAACCGTTTACGCTGAATTTCCATGCCTTCGATTCACATGCCCTGCTTCGCTTCAGTTTGCTGCGTTCATTGTCCCACAGGCCCAGGAGGCGAAGCGCCTAAACTTTTGTTATATTTTTTTTTTCATCTTCTGAATGGATATGTTCGCTGATGCTAGAGTGTTCTGCAAATCGCGGCAAGCTTAAAATAATGCGTTCTACAGGCGCTGCTCAACAGAAGCGATTGCATTTTCTGCCTTTCTTGCTTCGGCCTTGAAAGAGGATAGGCAGTGAAGAATGCCTATAGAAAAAAAATTTTTTTTTCATCTTCATGTCACATCACTGCTATTTGTGCAGCTTTGCGAAGCCCTACGCTGAGGTTGACTAATAACCGCAGTTTCTTATTATGTTTTCTGGCAATAAAGGGCGCTACCTCGTGCGCGTTTGTGTTGCTCAGTGCGTTGGTCATCTTCTTGAACAACGATAAATATTGACAATTCCCTACGACATTTTTCATGTGACCATAACAATCACCTGGCTGCGCAGAGGGTCCTTTTTAATGAGGCGCTGAAAGTCTTCATATATGCTCGCGGCAGGTGTCCTACTGAAGATCCCAGCGGCCGCTCTGGTAACAAGCTAAACCGACTTGAGAACTTTTGAAGACCTCTGCACTTCTGGCTAATTCAGCTGCATACTCCGTCTCAAATACCGGGCAGCGACAAAGAGATACGAATAGACCCAGACTGATGTGTGGACAAAGCATTGTCATGTTTCCATGATAGCACAGAGATTCCCACGCCTCTAGGTCTGCACACAGTTCCTAAATAGGCGTTAGTAAAAAAAAAAACGGCGGTGCTTTAATGAAATCTTGCATTTTTAGCAGATTTTAGACCTTTCCTTTTTTAAGCTGCCGCAGTGGCTCAGTGGTTATGGCGCTCGGCTGCTGACCCGAAGGATGGGGTTCGATCCCAGCCGCGGCGGTCGAACTTCGATGGAGGCGAAATTCCAGAGGCCCGTGTACTGTGCGATGTCAGTTCACGGCCCCAGGTGGTCGAAATTTCCAGAGCCCTCCACTAGGATGTTCCTCATAGCCTGAGTAGCTTTGGGAAGTTAAACCTCCATGAACCAAAACCAAACCAGCCTCTTCATTGGAAGAGTTGCAAAAGTTTCAGAATAAACGCACTCTCCTCTTTCCTTGTTTACCCCCTTGCGTCCTCAGCGGCAACCCAGAACCTGACAAGGCGGATCTGGTACCTGGCCTGTGTGGAGTATCTTATGGACTACGGGGTGCGTATACTATTTTGCACTTTTAAGCATGGATGACGCCGCCCTTTACTTGTTATGCTACTCTACGTGTTCTTGAAGCGGCTTTGAGGCTACAGCACAGCTTCTCAGTGTTCTCCGTTAAGAAAAAAAGGCACGTGGTAGTGGCACAGCTGCAGATGTAATGTGACAACGAATAGCTTCGTCTTTACGAGTACGTGTACACCCGCCACGGTGGCTTAATGAGTTTGGCGTTCGGCTACTGATCCTAAGATTGCGGGTTCGACCCCATCCGCGGCGGCCGTATTTGTATGGAGGCGCTCCTAAGATGTGCAATGTCAGCGCGCGTTAAAGAACCCAGGTTGTCTAAAGCAATGTGAACCCATCCAGTACGGCGTCCCTCATAGCACATATGTCGCTTCTGGACATTAAATCCAATAATTTATAATTTAATTTACAAGTACTAGCAGCTAGGTCAACCGGCTACCGATTTATTAGCAGTAAGTGGTTTTCAGGTGGCCGATGTGGGGCGTGAGACCATCCGCACTGAACGCTATTGAGGTGGCCAGTGAAGAAAGCGCGTAGAATGTCAATGACTCTTGGTGCTGTCGTTATTGTTCTCAAGGCTCATATCACAAGCGCTCATTTCCGTGGGCGACTAGCCAGGGAAGCGAAAGGCAAGCTTATCAGCAATTATGCATCAACAAGCCAAACAAGCAACGCTACCGAACTGTTAGAGTCTTGTCTCACTCTATATCCAGGCATCCAGAGTACCGACTCGCCCTTTGTATTCTGCCACACACGGAAAGAAAACGTAGAAGACATATGTGCTGGCCTTACGTACAGTTTAGAACTTCTTGCGGGGCGAGTTGGTGTATGGGAATTGTTGAGATCGAGTTGCGCAGACACAAAGGACGAACACAGGAAGGACGATGTAGACGGAATGAGTGCAAACAGGTACAGTCTTTGTTAAAAAATATACAGCTCAAGGGGTTTGCTTCCAAACCCTTCCAAACCGTGTAGCGGGGCTCTTGAAAACATTCGACAGTCCTAAAACTTCGGAGGATTGAGGACTTAAGTTCCCCCGCCGTCGTGAGATTAGAGTCCCTGAGTATGTACGAGGAGCCGCGCTGCATGCAGGGCTCAAAACCTGACCCCTTGGACTGTATACTTTTGACAAAGACTGAATGTACGGATTTTCCGAGCAGCAGCTCCTTTGTGCGGCGCGCATTAGCAGCTTTGTTTCGTCCGACCAGGATTGTGGCCACGCCATGACATTTCCAGAGAATCGGCGGAAATCCGCAGGTCGTGCGGAGGGCAATCATTTCGGATTTTATCTAGCGCGTTCAAACCGGTGCAGCCCTTACACGCGCGTGTCGGGCCGTGTGCGCTTCTTTCGTTCCAAAATACGAAGGACATAGCACGTGAGAAAGCGCGACCAGTTTTAGGGCTGAATTACATTCGAGCATCGACAGAAACATGCGAGTCGTGTTCAAAAAGGTTTGCCTTCTGGGTTGCAGCATGTGATAGAGATAAAACAGAAAGGTACCACATTCAAATGAAAGCTTGAAATGTCGTCTTCCCAACGACCCCATCACTTATCCGCAGAGCCTCTACCACTGGCGACGTACAGTCTTTTTCAAAAGTATACAGTCCAAGGGGCCTGCTTCTGAGCCCTGCAGCGCGGCCCCTCTTGCATACTTAGGAACCCTAGTACCATGACAGCGGGAGGAACTTAAGACCTGAACCCTTCCAGGCTTAGGACTCTCGAATGTGCTTAAGAGCCCCGCTACACGGCTTGAAAGCGAACCCCTTGGGCTGTACAATTTTGACAGACTGTACTTCCGCAACCGGTGCACTATAATGTGTGCAGGACGCCACAGATGAAGGAGAGAAGAAAGAAGGGAGGGGGAGGGGTTGAACATGAGAAACCAGGGTTTTCTACCCTGCACTATAGGGGGAAAGAAGTGGGTATTATTAAGGGGAAAAGAGGAGAGTGAGTGGAAAATGAAGCGTGTGTAGCAGGCACGACGACCTCAAGGAGCGAAACGGGGCCTCCAAGGTCTTCACAGTCAGCAATCGCTGATGCCACGGTCCGAGGGCCTTCATTTCTGTTCAGCGAGAAAGATTAAAGGCAGTCCAGTGCACAGGATAGCCATATACCAATGAGAAAAGAGTGCTGGTTCTTAAACGAAACGACCAGCAACAGGCGACACAGCAAAGCTGCGTCACGTCGCGGTAGGCGTGGTGGAATTAGGAGCTTCAGGTCAGGGCACAAAGAAGATTGTAAACATGAACCACTCTATAAGGGAGTAAAAAAAAACGTAAAAAGTCATCTAGCGCACTCTCCTTTAGGAGCTGGATATGTCACCCGAGAAGAGGAGAAGATTTTGGTCACTAAATATACGAAATGCGTACTGTTGGCAACGGAGGCATATATAACCGGGCATAGTTAGCAATGGGAGGAGACTTTTAAACGCGGCATCGGAGGCCTTGAGGTTAGCAATTAGAGGAGACTGAAACCTCGGTTCAGATCTTGCTGACTGCAAGAATTTTGCATGTTTTGAAGAAGGAATCTGTTTCTGTTGCCAACCGTAAGTGTTCTGTATTCGATGAAAATCCACTAGCTTGGGCAACATATTATGCCCTTATTAGGAAGTGCATTAAAGAATCGTTTACTCTATTCTTACTCCCTTTTAAGGTAACTCGTGTTTAGAGCCGACGTAGAATTTCGAGTTCCGGTGCCGCAGTGCCCTGGAATATAAAAAAATTGCGGCCGCTATAGCGTGGTTAACCCAAATGCGAATTAGGTGCGCTAGCATATCAGTTTATGTTTTGGTTAGAGGCTCGGCTTTCAAGGTCATCAAGCAGGCGGAAAAACAAACCTAGACGAAATCTGAGACTGGCGCTTTTAGTGCTGGCGCACAAAATTGGTAGAATGTACCCTGTTTTTTTACTGAGAGCACACTGAGGTATAGTTCTCGAATCTCCATGACCAGTTCATGGTATCTGCGGCGAAGGTCAGCTTGCAGACCTTGGAAGGCCTCTTTCGAATCAGACAAAATATACCACTGCAGGGGGGATTTCTTTACTGATGTACTAAACGGTGGCGAGAAGACCATTTAGCTTTGAGTGTCTGTGGCTATCACGCAATTACTATAAAGTAGTATTAACACTGACAACGACAGATCTGCTTTCATCCTGACGCCGTGTGCAGAAAACGCACGTGAGGTTCATGCAGACTCCACAAAGGGCACGGCTCTCTTGAGGCGTGTGCAAACTGTGATGGCAAGGAGGCGCGATGCGCATATATGAGTCTGGCAAACATTTGCATCGCGTGGTAACATGGAGACTGCCAAGATGGTGGCAGGGGATATGTGTGAGGTGGCGAATATGTACTCTCATGGTGCCGACTGCAATGCAGGTAGCGATGAGATGCTGCTGGGTGACGAGAATGGTTGCCTCCGTAGAGAAACATTTCGGCAAACCTAATCACGCCGCGAGAGCTGCGCTTGTGGACTTCGCAGCGACCGGATGTTTGGCATTCTGACATTCCCAAGCACATGAAGACTACCGCTGGAAGCCAAAGAATAATGTCTTGTACAGTTGTAGCATCGGTTGCACCGACAGGCCTGCTACTTTTCCGTTAAAAAGCAGAGGATGTAGCCAACGCACTCAGTCGATTTTCCATATGTGAGATATGGAAATTCCCCAAGAGATTTCGATCGATTACGATCACTGGAGAGAAGAGGCTTCGTTGATAGGAGGCTGCTTTGTCATTTATGTAAATTGCGCAATGTGACATCCCTTTCCGTTTTAACGCGACACGAGAACCCTTATCTTTATACAGCTGCCGTGTTGGCTCAGTGGTATATATGGTGTTCGGTTCCTGTCCCGAAAGTGTCCGCTGCGGTCGCATTTTGATGGAGGCGAAATGTTAGAAGCCCGTGTACTGTGCGATCTAAGTGCACGTTAAAGAAACTCAGTTGGTCGAAATTTCCGGAACCTTCCTCTTCGGCGTCCCTCATAGCCTGGGACCATACTGAAACATTATCGGTGCAAATCTACAATCCTTCGCAGACAGAGATAAGGTGAAATCATCGTTGCCGCTGTTCGGAGCCTCGCGGGAAGTTGTGGGTGCGCTGCACTTCATGCCCAGATACACATCTCATCCTCTTAGATGAAGAGCTGGGACGACTGTAGCATTAAGTTGAGAAGGAAGAAGATTATTAAGACTGCTGCGCTGGAGAATAAAAACAACACGAAGGTGGCACCACATGCGCTACCTTTCAACTGAATGTTTATTGAGTGCATGTATGTACATCTTTTTATACAGAGTGCGTGCATGAGAAGAAGATAACCCGCAAGCCTATCACACTTCAATTCACTTGCGCCACACACGCTAACTATTCTTCGCGCCATCAAGAAAAAACAACTCCTTCTCTGATAGCAATAAAGAAGGCATGCCCACACATTTACTTTCTAGTCTTTTTATCTGTCTTGCCTCCATGATTTCTCTTGTTGTTTCCTGTTTCTGTTAACGAATTGGCATCTGGAGTAGTCAATCAAGAGTAGTCAAGTCCTGGGTACTCACACCTGGATCGCACTCTACACAATGTTCAGAGATTACCTTTACGGTTGTGTAGGTTTCTGTTGTGTTCGCTTAGCCTGCCATTTAAACATCTTCCAGTCTGACCTACGTAAACTTTACTCCATGACAGTCGCAGGGAGTAAACAACCCCTTCTGTGCAGCCAACAAATTTCTTCCTGTGCTTCTTTGTGCAGGTTTCCTCCTTTACAGGGAAATGATTTGTCATCTTACATAGTTTTGCAAGCTTATTAGGGGCTGAAAACACAACTTGAACACCTGCTCGCTTGCCAATGCCAATTTCGCACTGTCCAAAGCGTTCAAAATTAGTTACGGCGTCGTTTGCGTATTTCATGTCCAGGAACCACGCAATGGTTACACACTTCAGGTGTTTTTGGTGCTGAACGGGCGCTACGAAGTTAGCCCCATTGTCGTTAGACGAGCAGCTGATGGTGAAATCAACGGCCTACTGCAGCGGTGACTTCCTCCAACTTGGGAAACAGCCAGATGTCTGTTGGCGCAATATCCGGGATGTAATGTAGGCGAGGCCGCCGGCCCCGTTGTTTTACGCCGACATGCAGGCTATGTAGTGCACAAGTGGCGGGAGCGCACACTCACTTGCGGGAACTACACTGCAAAGTAATGCACTCGCATTACATACATTAATTTTAATGAAACGTCAATATAGGCACCTGCACAGCCAGCTTCAAAGCGACCACTGTAGTAAAATGATGGATTTGTGGAGAAAGCTTATTAGATCTTTAAATCGGGTGCAGCAACATTTGATAGTTAATAGAAAAAATTTACCAGAGAAGATTTTAACTTA
Organism: Amblyomma americanum; assembly: GCA_030143305.2. NCBI lineage: Eukaryota > Metazoa > Arthropoda > Arachnida > Ixodida > Ixodidae > Amblyomma > Amblyomma americanum. The sequence continues at coordinate 31,547 of JARKHS020012458.1, read as the reverse complement.
GACAGCAATGTATAATAATCTACGTGATCATATATCAGGAGCATTCGACCGCCTCACTCTAGAAACACTACTTATCGAGCTGCAACAGTGCGGAGCTCATGTGCTCAATTTGCTTCTCCTGAAGTTTCATCTTCAGCACAAACTTTGAGTGGGTTGCACGTAGTGTTACAAGATATCTTTTTTTTCAAACACAGTAGCTACGGGTAATAATTGAAGAAATCATTTTGGGCAGCTTCATTTGAACCTATATTATTACACCACTGAGCGACGAAGCGACGGAACCACGTATATTGAGGAAAATTCATAGCGATTCGACAAAAGACTTTAAAAAAGAAAAAAAAATGAAAAAGGAAAACAGATGACGTGCCTCGTTTTACGTCAATCGTTCTTCTTTTTCTTGCCATGCTTTTTAGTCGAATCAACAATTTCGCGATACATCATCATTAGCGATAAGCCTGACTATGTCATACGCGGCGACAATGCCGGCCTTTTCTTTTTTGCAGGCAGTAATTAAATGCCCTCACGTATAGCTTATGACTTTCTGGAAAAAATAAATGGAGAGAAGCTAACTCGCTACTTAGCATGGATTCCGCGAGCAAAAAAGCCGTTCTCTTCCACCCACGTCTGTGCTCGGCGTTAATTGAGCACGAAGTCTTGAAAACTTCTGCAAGGAGTTTGCTGACAGTGAAAATTCCGGTTGTTTTCATCAACCCTAACATATCATGTGAAGTGCACTTTGAGTATGTTCCAACCGAAATTGTTAAAATGTGTTGGAATGCGGAAAAAAATTTGTTCGCTTTTTCCTAGCTCTATAACGCTGATGGTTTACAACACGCGCTTTTTTTATATCGTTTTAATTACTGCCTATTGGCAAGGGGAACCCTGAGAAGAAAAAAGTGACCACTTAGGTGTTTTGCAAAAAAAAAAAAAAGGCGATTTGCTATGTTGCGAAAATTAACTTTTACGCTCACATCCAAGAACTACTACAACGTTTTAACATTAAACTGGTACATATTTTTTACGACTGGAACGATATACAAGAAGTCATTTTATATTACTGTGTTCTTGCTATTGGTTTGGTATTCTTTTTTGTTTTTTGGACAAGGAAGGAACAGCAACTATTTCACTCAAGACGTCCCATTGTCGCACATGGGCTATGAAGACGTTGTAGTGGATGCCTCAAAATTAATTGCACATCCCGGGGTTCTTCAATGTCCACTGACATCGCACAGCACACGGGCGCATTTTTGCATTTCGCCTAAATGTACAAATACGGCCGAAGCGGCCAGTATTCGAAGTTATGTATAGTTTTTACGACTGGAACGATATACAAGAAGTCATTTTATATTACTGTGTTCTTGCTATTGGTTTGGTATTCTTTTTTGTTTTTTGGACAAGGAAGGAACAGCAACTATTTCACTCAAGACGTCCCATTGTCGCACATGGGCTATGAAGACGTTGTAGTGGATGCCTCAAAATTAATTGCACATCCCGGGGTTCTTCAATGTCAACTGACATCGCACAGCACACGGGCGCATTTTTGCATTTCGCCTAAATGTACAAATACGGCCGAAGCGGCCAGTATTCGAAGTTATGTATAGTTTTTACGACTGGAACGATATACAAGAAGTCATTTTATATTACTGTGTTCTTGCTATTGGTTTGGTATTCTTTTTTGTTTTTTGGACAAGGAAGGAACAGCAACTATTTCACTCAAGACGTCCCATTGTCGCACATGGGCTATGAAGACGTTGTAGTGGATGCCTCAAAATTAATTGCACATCCCGGGGTTCTTCAATGTCAACTGACATCGCACAGCACATGGGCGCATTTTTGCATTTCGCCTAAATGTACAAATACGGCCGAAGCGGCCAGTATTCGAAGTTATGTATAGTTTTTACGACTGGAACGATATACAAGAAGTCATTTTATATTACTGTGTTCGTGCTATTGGTTTGGTATTCTTTTTTGTTTTTTGGACAAGGAAGGAACAGCAACTATTTCACTCAAGACGTCCCATTGTCGCACATGGGCTATGAAGACGTTGTAGTGGATGCCTCAAAATTAATTGCACATCCCGGGGTTCTTCAATGTCCACTGACATCGCACAGCACACGGGCGCATTTTTGCATTTCGCCTAAATGTACAAATACGGCCGAAGCGGCCAGTATTCGAAGTTATGTTCTGGCTAAGTCACCATGGAAGATTCTTCTAGGCTAACTTAAAGGTCACTGTTCGCATTTATTCATTTCGAAAGCAAGAATTGTGATGCTTTCCGTGCTGTATAGGCTCAACACGGCTGCCAGATGTGTTATTCTGTGCTGTGGCCCTCAGACAGCTTAACTGCTAGCAATGTGTACACGTGGAGAAGTGCAGCTAGTGCTCCATCAAACGTCTATTCCTCAAAACAGGAAGGAGATTCGATTGTTTTCAGTTGATTCTCCTTATATTGTTCCATGCAGGAAGCTACTGGTAGGCGGGAACGAACTAGAGCTCAGTGTCAAAAACAATGGGCTCCTGAGAGCAAAACTTTTCGCCGCAACGTATTGTTCTGGTTTCTGCCTTTTATCTAGCACGTTGTTGCTCCCTTCCCGGGGCAATGAAGGAGGAGGAGGAACAACTTTATTTTAAGATAAGAACAAAAGGTCTCACCTTCCTCTATATTTATGAGCCACTTGAGATAAACCTGGATGAGTTTTTTTCCTGTTTGGATCTGCACCAAACCCTGGCCAATCCCCCACCGTGGCTATGTGCCATCGTTTTTGAGGCAACAACAACAACAAATGGTCCTCAATGACGTATTCGTTAGAAATAAAGCACAAAACGGCGAAGGATGTTTCAAACCAAAGTCAAACTTCCAAGGACGAGTTCATGAACATCAGCTTTCTTTGTGCATGTTTATCGTCTCCAAATTTCGAGGCTGCTGCCGTTTCACGCCAATGTTTCCTAAAGCAATAACGCACTTATATGCATTCCCAGTAATTTTGGTGAGCCACGCAAGCTTCTGGCGCAATTTTTTTTCACCCCTTTCCTCCTCTCTCTTCTTCTCCCCTGGGCAGCTGGAGACAGATGCCAACTACTGCTTCAGCGGCGTCAACACGCAGACCTGGGAAGAAGCGTTCGGATTCTTCTGCGGTGACAAAGAGGTATACGCAACTAGAGCGGTATTACAAACGTGCAGTGTGACTTGTAGATCGTCCTACACGATAGCGTTTTTCTGTTTTTTTGTTTTTGCGCGGCGCTAGCTATTAAGACGAAGGTTCCCGGCCTAAACTTAATAGCTTCCTCGACCATCGAGCGTCTGTGCACCCGACTGTACAGATTGAGCGTACGAACAGCGCTTTACGGTGCAACAGAAAGCTGTGAGGTTATGTTTAAGATTATCTGGCATTACCAATGACGCGTGATGCCAGAAGAAAGAAGTTACGCCCGCAGTCGATATGTATATGCCACTCACTGCTGGACACTTTTGGGCGGTCGCTCTTAACTAGGGTCTTTAATTTTCGGGCAAAGCTCAATTGTTCTTGATTTCAGCGCTCCAAACAAGTTTCGTACAAATCGGGTTCAACTCTATTTCCAAATGAAAACTGTTTTTCCTAAATGCGTTCTTCTTCTGGGGCCGGAAGAACTGGGCAGCTATGGAAACAAATCGCAGTCTTCGGTCAACATGAAAAAGGTATCTGCTGGTAACCCGCTGCGGTTGCACAGTGGTTAGGGCGCTCGATCGGATGCTGATCCAGAGTAACCGGGTTCGAACCCGGCCTCAGCGGCCGTGTTTCGATTGAGGCGAAACGCAAAGGCGGTCGTGTGCTGTGCGATATCAGTGCACGTTAAAGATCCCAGGTGGTCAAAATTATTCCGGAGCCCTCCACTACGGCACTTCTTTCTTCCTATCTTCTTTCACTCCCTCCTTTATCCCTACCCTAACGGTGCGTTTCAGGTGTCCACCGATATATGAGACAGATACTGCGCCATTTCCTTTCCTCAACGGCCAATTCAATTATTCAACCAACGCCACCGTCGTGTACGACCATTTTTGCCAGTGCTACACAGAAAGCAAGGTTTTACTTGCCGACGCAGTCAAGCAATGTCTGTCATAAGGGGACCCCACAACACACGTTCGCATCATTGTATTACGAGCTACACGGGGCCAACACTGCCAATGGCCGTATGGTTAAAAGAAAAAGTTATTTCGCTGTTGAATAAATGAATGCCGCAGCAGGCCCAGAATGAGCGCATAAATGTTGCGAATGAGGCTCATAACAAAAGAACAGGTAAATTATAACAAGAACAAATAAAAAGAGAGATGGATAACATGCCACGTGGTGAACGCAACGTTAGTGCAACCTAGCTTTCGGAGCTTTTCGTAACATTTTGTATCGTGGCACAAAACTGCTGCTCGTGGCTAATTTCCTCACTGTGAACATACCCTCCTCCATACAGAAAAATAAAGAGAGAAACAAACTGCGGGAAAATTGCAGCCTTGTTTCCGATTAAAGAACACCACCCGATTTTACCCCTTCCTCTCATCCTCCCCCAACATCATTTCGAAAAACACAAAACACGACGACGGAAGGGCCGCGTACTTTCGAGGCAACCATCGCGACGAGCTGACGAAAGTTCAGGCATCCAGAACTCACTCCCTGCTGTAATACGTGGAACCGTAGCCAACGCGACAGCGCTTCGTGCAGCCACGTATAGAGCGCGCCACAAGTGGCGTCGACTTCAGTAGCTGGGATAGAACAATGGACTGTTGAGGAATACAAGCAGGCCGGCAAGGCTGTCGCTGTGCCCAGAGAGTGCGCGAAGTTGCATTCTCTCTCCGTATGTATTTAGCGTGCCCCCATTTGTAACGAAACACAATGGCTACTTAGCGAGACGAAACACCTTCGTGCGGATTTGCGAGGCGACACAAAGCAGGGGGAGAAAAGAAGCTGGAAAGGGGGGAAGACAAGAAAACACGGTTGCACGATGAAAAAAGGCCCGCACGGCATAACGAAAGCGCGGCAGCTGTAGCAACACCTGCTTCAGCGAACTACATCGTATATATATTTGCCCCAGCGACAGGGGAACGCCGCAGTCTCGCCTTGCCATGCTTTGTCTGGCTTTTTTTTCTGCGTTTATTGGCGCTACCCGTGTCTGACGTTTCGAAAGGACTGTATGCCCGCACATATCCCAGCCTCAAAGTTAAGTTGCATCAGCTTCTGAAGCGTGTAGAGTCAAAATAAGGCTTGGAAAAACGTGTATGCGCTTCGTTTCGTTAGGCGCTGTCTACGTCAGCAACTGCAATTACGAAGGCGCTGCTCAGAGAAAGAGAGAGGGGCGTCTATTTATTTACAAAGAAAGGCAGAAAAGTCGGCCAGAATCATATCAGTCTCCTGCCTGCCACTCTGCACTTTGGGAGAGGAAGAAATGGGGTTATGGCGAATGACGATTTGGACAGGAAAGTGTTCCAAGTGTGTACAAACACATGACTAATGCGGTGATTGCAGCCGCTAGTCGACATGCGCGCTGCGTATGTAGCGAAGGAACGATCCAACTGCCTGCAGAGCTTTCCAAATGCCTTGCATGAGGTTCTCCGACGAACGCCAGCTCGCAGAAGCGTACCAGCGACCAAGTTGGTTGGGAATCTCCGAAATTAAACAAGAGCTCTGTACTAAGCGATGTCGGTTTTGATTTCCTCCTCGTCTTGCAGCCATGCGATTTACCGTAAAAGGCTCGTTATTTCATTTCTTTTCTGGACTGACGCAACGCGAGCGAGCCTAGGTGAGCATCTATTTCCATGCACTGCATGGATGAAAACACAGATAAGTCAGCCGACACAGTACGACAAATAGGAAACACGTCTCTAATCCGCATCAGCTGCTCCTGCGGTGATGCTGTAGTTTAGGGGGTGAGGAAATCTGCCTTGAAGTGGAAGCAGGAAGCTCGGGGTCAGTCGCTTCCCTCCGTGTGGAAAAAAAAAAATAAGAAACGCCCTCCAGGCGTGCCATTGTGAGATCTATATCACTTCCTAAACCTGGAATTGCGGTACTGCCAGGGAACAGAGAAAAATGACCAACTATCATTAGTTGTGGGTCTCATTAACACCCAAAAGTTCTCCTTAACGAGTTGATTTTTAAAAATGGAACTGTCACACCAACATAGTACTCAGGTGGATTTACAATCGCACCACTGTAAAGAGTCACACATTCATCTCAGATGTTCTCAGTTGAAGAACTCAACTTGTTCTTGTACTCTGACCTGGGACTATACCACTGGACGAAGGCAGTCGCTTTACCAATTGAGCTTGCATATTGCTCGCATGCGGCAGGGCAAGGGATTCTTCGGAATAGTAGCTCGATGCGGCAGCTGATGACGATTAGAACCTCGTTACAAATGCTCTACACGTTGAAGGATTCACCTGAACCCTTCTGATACAGCCTGCAACGATACTCCGTTGTATTCAGTCTGTAGTATAGCGCTTGATTTCTATTTTCTTTGACAGCGATAGCTGTTTGAGGGACGTCTTCGTGGCTTCTGTAGCCGTAACCTCCATGACGTCACTTATTCACATTACCCTATTCTGAGTCGCGACAAGGGGGCGCTATGACGAGCCAGTCGGCTGGGCGAAGCTACCCCGCAATGTGCATTCATAGTCTAGCCTACATGACGAAAATAATACGGCTGCCATCGTCACTTTTTTCACTGTGAGGCGAAAAGTCACATATCGAGGACAGTGCAGCGAGCTTTACAAAGTAAAATGACGGGGCCAACGTTAAGAGACAGGAAGAGAGGAGAGTGGGTTGGGGAACACACGCCAGTTAATGCTATCCTGGTTGAAATCAAGAGGAAACGGACATGCGCACGGCTCCTCTCCTAATGACCCCCAGTTAACCGTGCCAGCTGCAGCCATCGTATTCCTGTAAACTTCCTAATCTCATCCGGCCGCTCAATCGAAAACGTATAGTAGTGAGTGGCAGAGTATCAAGTGTCCGGATGTGATTAGGAAGTGTACAGGGACAGGATGGCCGCAGCTGGCAGGGTTAATCGGGGGTCAATGGGAGAGGCGCATGCATGTCTTGCAGAGAACGTACTCGGGCTGGTGATGACGGCGAAACAAAACACACTGTATGGAGTATCTCACGGGGCACTGTGTGCGCAGGAGGACAAGCACCATTTCCTGATGCAATGTTTCTCAGACCGCATCAACGAGAACGTCATGTACGACGCCAGAGACGTGGACAAGATGCTGCAGGTATGATGCGAATTTCGCCAGAGTATTCTTCACGCAATGGTTCTGTCTGCACCTGTACATAAACTCTTTTTTATTCTTCTATGTTGCCTCTCCTTGTTTCGGTGCTTCCGCCAGAACTACAGTCCCTGTATATTCGATAGACGTTTGTCGTGACCCGCTTTTTAGCACTTTTGATTGCTTGCTACACGTGTTAGGGACGTACCGGTGACGTACCGACCATAGGAATTGCGTACTCCGTTTTCATGGGTAAACATTCCCATTTTTATCTACGGATTAAAAAAAAGGCGGCTCGCTTACAGGCGGCCTAGCTAGTCTCATGGCCGACTCTGTGTGTTTCTTTTCCCGCCCATCGAGGCCTCATCCATCTCCACTGCTCTAGGGCCTGCTTATCTCCTTTTGAGGGATGCCTCGGGTCGCTCTGTTCTTTTCCTCTTTTTACGTCCGGTTCTATCCATTCTTTCCCAGATTTTTTTTTTATTCATCTTGGAAGGGGAGCGGTCCAGCCTAGACCCATTAGAGGCTTTTAGCATACCGGAGGCGTATTAGCGCAGCCGGCGCCCGATAAGCCTGTACACGTCTATAGGCTGTCTCCGGTGTGCTTGAAGCCTCTGTTGCTGAAAAGTGCCTCCGCCCACGGGGAAGAGAGCTAGTTTTGCAGCGATAGCTACATTACGGTAGCATTTCGAGCCTTCAGCGTGGCGGCGCCGCCACGCTGTCACGTGGTTGGTCACGTGGTGCGGAGCAGCTACCGGCGGCGCGGCGCCGTGTCTGATCACGTGACGGAGTTCCACTTAGCCATCTGTAGCTATCGCGTCACTCCAGGTTTAACCAGAGCTGAACCACCGCCAATTTTTTACGCATGTGCTTGCGGTATACTACTTCCAAATCTGTTTCGTATCTTCCATTTTTCGTAGAATTTCACAAGTTCACTGGCCCTGTATACTTACTGCACATCTCTTCGAAACGCGAAGTACGCAAGCCGGGTACCCGTTGAAAGGGTCGAAATGAAGCGTTGCTTTCGTTAAGTGCGTTCTGTTGCTCGAGCTTCTCAAACACATGTGCGTCCTGGAAGGCTGTCATAAAGCACACCAACAGGCGCACACGCGCGCTCATGTGTAAGACCAGGGTTACAAATGCGAAAAGGCAGCCCTTCAGCGCCCACGAAGCGAGCTGGGAATTACCCGATGCTGACGACGTAAGCCAGCTCTGCATGATATTCTGCCCTTGTTTCATCTCTTCTGTCTGTTCAACGACTAAGCTGTGAAACATGCGAAACTAGAATAGTAATAAGGAAATATATGAAAGATATGGCCCCTTTCCGGGCGATGTTTCGTCGAACCCTTGACTAGACTTTCCCACTTCACTTGAGTGCGTTTGCCAGAACAAATTGACCTTCATGTATATACTGATTCTGTGTTTATCACTACCCACTGTCTCCTTGGTGGTGGCCGCCGACTCTTTCTTTTATGGTGCGTTTGCTGCGCACGCAAACGCACCATAGCATCTGCGCTATGGTACGCTAGATAGCATCTGCACTCTAAATATCTCATAAATTTACCACTTTAGAGGCGCATAAGCCGGTCGTTTCACCAGGCGACCGGGCGCATAAAGGAGTAGGTTCGACGATAACTTGAAGCGAACAGCCGAGTAAAGACGGAAGCTTAAACACCTAATTCGAAACAAGTTTCGACTCCGAGTCTCGACATAAACTCTGACAACAAAGACTGCGTGCTTAGTATGTCATCCTTTGCTCAGTACATTCACTGTAATCTGTTTCTTTCGAGGCTCAAGAAAAAAAAAGACATCCCTCCTTTCAGCGCTGTTTGAAAATTAGTTGCGGTTGGGCCGGGACGTATTCATCTTTAACTGAGCAGTTTTATTTCGGAGGAAAACTCAGCACCTTGTAGACGAAGAAATACTCCTCGCGATTCGGAGCGGGGCTAATTTTTTTTCAAATTCGAAGCGTATATATTTCGAAGAATTTGGTTTTCTTCGCGACGACGAAAGACTGGAGGGCAAATTTTACGCAAAAACATTTACTTCCTTGAAAAAAAAAACGCTAATTTTTACGACAGAATTGAGGCACACGTATGAATACATTTAGGGGTACGCATGCCATCTTTGGTATGGAACGAAAGAACGCCCTTCAGTTGCATGACGTCCTCAGATTTCTGCCGGGTTATCAAGTGCACATGTGTCGTTGTGCTCAGCAGACAGATAATTTCTTCGCGAACGGGGAATAACAGTTGATGCTGCGATGACCTTTTAGTTGAACGCAAATAATAGACGCTGTATCTGCACATTGTCAAAAAACTTTTTTTTTTTCGCAGCACGCGGCGTACTTCACTAGAAAATAGATTGCAGGCTCCGTCTTACTGTTTATCTATTTTTATCCACTCGTATTTTTCAGAACTGCAAGTACAGGATTCCACCGGATTGAACTTTGACTTTCTGCTGAACAGCTGCTCCAACGGCGCCTATAACGAGCCTCGCACACTGATCAAGTTATATATTCGCTTTCTGACGCAGTTCATTCACTTCGCTTCTGTCGCTCGCATTTCATAGTAGCTGCAGCAACAGCACTTTTGTGGTATTTATAAGTTATTCGGCCTCCATGAATAAATTTCTAAATAATAAATGATTAATTTTATTGCCAACTCAGCATATGCTGACTACATATACGAAGCAAATAAAATAAAACAAGGCATATAAAGTACCCTGCTCTCGCTACTTTTTTCTTTGCGAGCTCGAAGTTTTTGACACATCATCTGTCATTTTGTGTGCCATCTGTGTCCGTGACCATTTTTGCACTGTATTCAAGATGCGTTTTTGATTTGCTGGATGCTAATGGTTTTTCTAGCGTTTCGGGCTTCACAGTGCGATTAGTTGGGCTTGCCTGATATGCCGACATCCCTATTATTCGCATTCACCATGCAAATAGTGTTATGGATTAGTTGTCTTATTACATCACGCGGCACTGGAGATATTCTGTGGACCAGATTTTTTTACAGCTTTCAAGAACAAAAACGATTAGTAGGGGCCAGCTGTCCTGATAACTTGGTCCCCGGAGCATGTGAAACAACGATCATGTGGCCTGAATCTAAAGGCCACATGATGATGAATGCTAGTGGTGGTCTAAGGCTGTAAGGAAATTTATAAACCTTGTCCTTGCCCCGTACACACATACGCAGTGTCGCTAAATCTAAAGATTATGACATGGCATTCTGCTGTCAAAAAGTGTTCACTATTTGTTGTTGTTGGCCTATAACAACAGTCGCCGCGGGCAGCAGAAGGTTTTTATTGAGCGCGACACGCTGTCTAACCAAAAAGAAAGGAAATATATAAATGACAGCCGTGATTGCAGCATCAATGATGTGTCGTACTTCGTGCCTTGAAATACCGCTGCAGTATACACATCAGCTTCGTATGGCACGAAGAAAAACGAACATTGGGCACACGGGATGTTCTGTCAATACCTACCAAAAAGAACACATGCAGATGTGTCAATGCATAGCAGGAACTAGGCACGTTGCTGCGCCTGTGTTAAAACGTACAGTCACGATGAGAAAAGATTAGCACAGTGACGTCACCGCACCGCGCGGCTGGCGCAGCGCTTTGCGAACATGCTTGGCACTTTTGCAATCGGTGTGTTCGTAACCGCAGCGCTGAGCGTTTCCTTCTGCAGCTCCGTTGGCACGTCATTAGTGCTAATCTTTTTTTCATGGCGACTGTACATTTATAGAAACATCGTGTAATATAATCATGCTTCTAGATCATTACATCAGATTGCTAGAGAATTTGACATTATTAAGACCGCCACATCATACCTCGGTTAGCCATCCATCGTACTGCGGGAGGACTGTTCCTTACACAGTAGCACGTGCTACCGACAGAGAACAGCATCCGTAATTCGAACTGGCCCTGCAGTCCCGTAAAATCCACGTCCACGTCGGCGACAGAAAACCCCCAGTGATACGAACGAATGACAACAGGCAACGGTTTATTCGAGCAGGCCGACCTCTATACCGGCCGGCGAAGCACGACAGCGCATCAGCTCGCTTCCTCCCCAGAAGCGAGCGGCCTTGCGCCAGTAACCACGGTATGTGCTCACGTGACCATCACAGTTATCACGTTGCTGCTGATGCAGTGCACACGCGCGGCTTGATCGTTAACGCCTTACTGACGTATCTGTTCTCGCAGGGCTACGCACGTGCTGTAGATTATGGCGATGGATAGATGGATGTATAAGGCTGAACCGTTTAAATCGGGCGGTGGCTCAAGCCGCCTATAGCCGTGACTCGTGAAATTTCACACTTGTCTTGATTCAAACCACCAATCAGATAACCCTTGCTTGGTTACTTCTACCTACTTATAATCTATTTTGCCTCCACTGTCCTTAAACACAAATGCTTTGAATGCGATTTTCATGAAATCGACACCGTGATGCGGCGGCGCCACGAACTACAGTCTCAGAAGGATCGGCAGCGCGCGGAAGCATTTGTTAGCTCCTTTGCGAGTGCCTCGTTGACACATTGAGAAGTTGTCACTGTTTTTGTATAAAAATACTGGCGATTTTCACGACATAGACGACACACACCGCGGCTGCGCTGCGATACCCTCTAAGGAGAGCCCGCCCTACAGATTCGCGCTGCTGGTGCTGCGTCGCAAGCATGCACTTTCGGATGTCGTCCCCGCGGAACTTCGCAGCAAAAAGAAAGGTACGCAGCAATGCTGCGTGCCTTTCTGTGCGTCAACGAGATGGAAAAGCCAGGAGACATGATCCCATTGCTTAACCACTGCTAGCAGCCGAAAGAAAGAGCCGCTTTGGGTGCAGAAACTGCGGATTGGGAGGCCACTCACAGCGTCGATGGTCTGCAGTTCGCGGCAGTTTCAGGGAGACGATTGATTTCTTGCAGGCCTGTGAGGACTCGGTTTAATTATACTAGCCTTCTTCGGATTTACGCACTCCTGCCTAAGGCCTTCTTGAAGGCTGGCAGTACTACTGAAATGTAGGGTGATGATTGTGCATGGTCGCTGTAATAGCAGTGCTGCCGCGGTGCAACCGTAATGCCCGAAAAATTATACCTCGTTGTAACCCAAGGTGCACGGCCCACAAAATAAAACCTCAGAGCGAAAACACAAGCGCTGAGAGACAAGCGCATTTGAGAAGGCAAGAGGGCAAGAAAAGAGAATTGAAGCAGGTTGAGGGAACTGGCTGGCAAGGGATAATTTTGCACGCTAGACCCGATCCATAAATTTCACTTCATCCGCTTCACGCATCTGAATTAAGATTACCGGCAAATGAAAGCAGGAACAAGAGTCCGCGTCATACTACCCGCGCCGCCACACCTCCGAGGGCACGCTCCGAGTCGATAAAAATGTGATCCCATTGTTAAAACTTTTTTATTACCTAAACAAGAAGCTAACCACCAGAGTAAATTATAAGCTCAATAATTTTGATGCTTCGATTTAAGCCTTCGTGTGGGCTAGTCGGCCATACATCACGGAAATTGGCAGCGCAAAGGAAACGAGGACGATCGAGGACGATATCTAAGAAATAGAGCACAGGACATATGTCGTCTTCGTTTCCTTAGCGCGGCCCGGCCATTTTGCAAGGATTTTGATGTCTCTGGCTTGTTTAACACAATCAAACATTAAAAATCTAATTCCGTTCACTGTCGTGGTTGGCCAACGGAGTAACACAGGACGCCGTAGACCATGGCCCATTTGTAACCAACTGCTGTTCTTTAAAGTAGCTAGGAGACGCGTAGAGTTGTGGCGGAAGACGGATTTTTTTAGCGGCCAAGTGGAGGAACTGAGAGGAACGGCGGACCGCGGCATCGACGTGGCACCGCGGCGCTCATCGGCCGGAGGCTGCTGCGGCTCGGTGCAAAGTAGCCGCATATACGCTCGAAAGGGTCCAGCGTATGCTGACGGGTTTCCAAGAAATAAACTGGGCGAGTTGGTGTTGTTCCATGACTTAAAAACAGTGCAAAAGACGAGGGACAAAACGAAAGAATACACGGAACCCCCACTGACTCAACCAGTTCATACGAGAAACGCCGAATACATAAAGGTGACAGAAAACACGACGAGATCGACATACTGGGTACGCGAGGTATTTGAGGATGTTCACTTAGGCTCACAACCACATCTCTAGCAAAAATAAAAATCGACAAATTTTCCGTAAACTTTGGGAACTGCTTCTGCTAATGTTTATTTCCAGAATTACTCAGTGAATTGGCCATTGAGTCAGCAATAACAAACTGACTTCCGCTTCAGAAACGGCTCAATGCTCGAATCAGGTGGTCCATATATAGATGCTGTCGACCGAGTCAGCATGCAATGGCGGCCTTCAGCGAGTATTTCGTGTTTGGTGGTTGTTTGCCTCCCTCTCAACGGCACACCGGGCATAGTAGTCCAGCGGGTTTAAATCACAAGAAGGCCCCAAGTTGGGAGCGACATGCTCGCGGAATCTGGCGGCCAGCCACTCCTGGGTAACACAGGTGGTGCACGGGAGGAGAGGGGTGTGGGCGGGGGGAGCAGAATCTTCCTGAATGACATAAGGCCTTTTTTTTTTTGAAACAGTCTCTATCCAGGGCTTTACCAGGGTGTCAAGAACCTCAACAGCAACATTTACGCGGAGTCCTTGTGAAAACAAATTGCGATGGCATGACGTCACCCTCATTCTGACGACAGCTAACACCATCACAGACGACGGAAATTTTAAGGTGAAAGCCTTACTTGCCTCGTGAGTCCGCCGGAAGTGTCCGCCTCACCTATTAATCAAATGACGGCATCAAAACTAAAATTAATAAAATAAAAATAATAAAATGCATAAAACATTAAAAACGAATGAAAATAAAATGAAACAGCAAAAATACAAGGTAAACAAAATAAACAGAAAATAAAAATGAATTACAATTAAAACATCAAAATAACAGAAAAAATAAAAATACAACGCGTAATGCCGTCGTGGAAAACACCCGCGTTCTAGAAAGTTCCATATGTCATCGCATTCCTGCACGTAAGCAGACTAAAGTGCCCTTAGAATTTTTTTTTTTTTTGCGTGCATCGCTATATATGCATCTCATAAGCGTTTGCGCAAAGCCGCCTGTCGTTGCGGCGGTTAGCTTTTCGGTCCTGGTCAAAGTTTTTCATCTGAAAATAACCCGTTTGCATTTCACACTCCTCAGGCTTTTGCTTAGCTAGCGCTTGTACCGGGGCAGACGATTCACCGCAGTTTTATCGGACATGAATTGCCCCCTCCTCATGACGTAAGAATGGCGTTACCTCGTGTCCTCGTGCACAGCGGGCCTGACAGTTGACTCTGCGACTTGGAGGTCCTTTGAAATGGCCCTCATCGACATTTCCGGGCAATCACACACGATGACTTGCAGCCACTGGAGAAAACCACGTAACTGCAGCATCGTAACTGCAGCATCACCCCAATTGCAACAGGCTGGGGTTAGATAAACTTGGTGGGGGACAGTTATAAGCTCCACCTTTAACGACACCGGTTCCTCTTGCCCGCGCAGACACGTACACTGTTTCCGCTTTCACAGTCACAATATATCATTAAGTGAAAGACCACACAACATACATATAAATCCCCGCTTTAACCAAGCCGTACGAACGTGCCTGCGTGGGGTAGCGCGTCGACTCGCAACCCGTGCGCCGCTGGTGTGGCTGGAGCCATCTATGGGAGCCTCTGTTGGAACCGCCACCTTTTCGACCATTTTCGACCAATCCGGATTTTTCCGTCAGGCCGACGCAGGCTTTTCTGCAACACGGGGCCCTTACGCTGTAACGTAAAGCGGGGACTAAAGGAAGATGAGGGAAAGGCCAGGAGATGAGGGATGCATGGAGCATCTCATAGCAGCGCAGCGTCGCTGACATTGAGGCACTCTATTTAAGGAGCCTAGTGTGCTTCAATGCTGAGCTTCTTGCGGTGCCTACATGCTAGCGGTTCCGGCGTGTCCGCTTACGGTAGTGACAACCATTGTTCAGCTGAGAAACGCTTTTTTTTTTCCTAAGTATTGCGAAACCGGTAATTTTCCGCCTGAAGTGAGACTTCAATGACAAGCAGCTCTATTGGACGATCTCATGGTCCAGGCTGCCGAAAATGTGGCGTTTCTGAATTATATTCCGACGCAGGAGAATTCGGCGAGCAAAAATTTCCAGGGGTGCACGTAAGCCTGCTCAGGTCCAATAATGCGAAACCATTTCTCTTCCTGCGCGTCCTACCTCCCTCATACGCGTCCGCCATCACGCCTACGCGCGCGCCATCTGCTGGACCAGCGCCGTACGTTGCGAGGGAGGTTTTAGTGGTTGACGCATGATGGCGCTACGACTGCACTTTTATTAAACTTTTATTCAGTTCGTGCGGAAACGCTCTGTTCCGTCCACGGCTTCCGGTGACGCCACTCATGAGCCAAGAAATGCTTTCGCATTAAAAATGGTGCAGATGCCATCACATGAAGGCTACCTGTGTCGGGAATACGATAAGAAGCCCGTGTATGCACCGTCTTTGCTAAAAGTAACCGAGCAGCCGTGTCGGCGGCGCTGACCGCTGCTCCCTGGCTGCGAGTGTAAAGTGGCTGACGTAAGCCTGAACCTGCGCTCAGTAGACACCTTTAGCATACCGTGTTACCGTTACCGGAGTACCGGGAGCCCACACGCCGTCAGTGCGCATGCGCAGATTGCCTTGAGGGTGCCACGTACCCGGCACCTGCACGTACGCCCGCAGCATCGCGACCGATCAGCGCGTGCGCACTGGGGGTGGGCGGGCTCCCGGCACTCCGGTAACGGTAACACGGTATGCTAAAGGTATCTAGTATGGCAGCGCTTTGAAGGCGCGAAATAGCTTGTTGCAAATGCTACCTGGCCAAACAACATAAAACCTTCTCAAAATTTCCCGAAAATAGCCCATCGGGACATTTGGAATCTCCGTAGGAGCTGCTCATGTTTTCCCCGAACACATCCACAAAACGTCCCCACAACTAGCAGTGTCTAAAAAGTTGTGCGTCCCAGGGAAAGCCTCAAAGGTTAATGCTCGATTTATCGGCCCTGGTTCAATTAAATTATTTCTCCTTTTTCATGCAGCCTTTTGCCCCGCCGCGGTGGCTCAGTGGTTAGGGCTCTCGACTACTGATCCGGAGTTCCCGGGTTCGAATCAGACCGCGGCGGCTGCGTTTTTATGGAGGAAAAACGCCAAGGCGCCCGTGTGCTGTGCGATGTCAGTGCACGTTAAATATCCCCAGGTGGTCGAAATTATTCCGCAGCCCTCCACTACGGCACCTCATTCTTCCTTTCTTCTGTCACTCCCTCCATTATCCCTTCCCTTACGGCGCGGTTCAGGTGTCCAACAATATATGAGACAGATACTGCGCCATTTCTTTTCCCCAAAAAACCAATTATTATTATTATTCATGCAGCCTTCAGGCATCTAAGCGCTCATATGTGACATTTTTAAGGCAAATGCTCAAGTTACAGGTGGCGTAATACATCTGTCCACTCGTGTGAATGCATGCTGGCTCGGCCGTCCTGGACTTACCTGTTTAGTGAAATGTGCTAACATTTTACGCACAGAGAAAATATGAACTCAAAAAGTCGCCCGATCTCGCCCATATAACAGGAAATAGCAGCGCAATACACATGCCATTTCAGTCTACTAGACGTGTTCTTTGCATGTAATTGAATACAAACAGCAGACGCATGCGTATGCATCATCTAATACACAATGTACGTAGCACTACGGCACCATGCAGCATATAATAATGGCCACTTTTTTCTCTAGCTCTGAGAAATCTGAAACATAAGCAGGAAAAACATAATACAGGATGAAAGTTGATGCACCTTAAGCGAACATTCTAAGTGCTACAAAAGCATATATGTAGTACACGCAAAAGCAAACGCATCTAAAGCGTCAATTTGGTGCCAAAAGAAAAGACGAGATGGGCGTACGCTACAGATACGCGGTTTCAGGTCATGGATTTCGTGCAGATTGAAACCTCCCTCTCGGTTTGCTTCTAGCACGAGCCTCGAGTAAACTTCAGCGACGTGTTATCAAAACAGGGAAAAAATAAGGAGTTTAGTTCTACTAGGCGAAAATTAAAAAGAGAACATAAACCAACATGCCTTGACGACGTTGCGGACGGAAACCCAGGGATGAAATAAAAGGCTGCAACCATGAATTCAACGCAGCCTTCTGTCCTGCGCCTTCACACAGCACAGCAAACGCTCAAACATACGCGTTACATCCTCGTAACACCCTGTTTTATATTACTGTGACAAAGTGTTGAGATAAGACTGCTTGGAGCCGGATGGAAAGGGGGGACGTCTTGAGGTAGGAGCCCTGGCGCGCCGCACCCATGGTACAGCAGACCGCGCGTGGGAGGCGAGATCAAGGTGATCAGGGCGCAAGTAATCCGGTGGGGGTGGGGGGTTACTAGCGACGCGAACACAACACAAACTATACCGCTGCGACAGGACGGCAATGTAGGTAGAGCATGTTAATCCATGGGCACTCGCAGCAAAGTGTGGTGGGCCTCCGAAGGCCCCTCCCGCCTATGACCGCAGTGGACGGCCACGCTGCCCCCACCAACACGCCACAGTCGTCGGAGGCGCTGAGGGATGCAGAGTGCGTGCTAGGAGTCGCCCATTGCCTTGAACTCCGCCGCCGCGAACGCCGCCTGGAACAGCGGCATCATGGGCTGCGTTCCAATACTCTAGACGTCTAACAGTGTGACGTCTAGGAAGCCGTCTACATGTCCATGTATTGGAACTTGTCTACTCACGCTCACGCCGCCTCGCGGCATAATAATGTAACTAAAGCTTATGAACAGTTGTACTACAATTTTTCTCAAACTGAGCAATAACGATCATTAAACACGTGTTTTCAACAAGTTTGCACATTTTTTCTGCAATGACTTTGCGCGGAAACCGGACTGGTGGATGTGCCTATCGGTCAGTCTACTTGTAGCAGACTGGGCCGCTCTCCGAAGACGACGCTAAAGAGATATGCGATTATTATTTTATTATTGACGCTAAACTGTACATGCTCTTCGAACGTGCTCGTCCAGACGGTCCTGTAAACATAAGAAAGAATACGAAAGACTGTAATCAATATGCGCGGAATGCGATACGGCTAATATACACTGCAAGAGGAAAACACATGCGTGCCATTAAACCTGCTGTCTGCTGTACGTGGTACTCGGAGACGGCGAGAAACCTAAAGACAGCAGCGAGCTTTAATCCTGCAAAAATCAATTCGCAACATGCCGGTGTGTTTGTTCTGAGAGCGTAGAGATAAAAAAGAATGTACGCGAAAGAGTTGATGCAACTAATACAGCAACAGAAGAACACATTTTTTAACCGTCACGCCAGCCGTCTTAACGCCCGTCGAGGAACCCAACGACAGCGACGAGTATTAATCTCTAAAATCAAGGTGCCAATTAAGATCAAGATCCGGCATCGTCAGATGCCGGATCACGTAAACAGACCACGTAAACAGACCTACAGCGTCCGCTGCTGTAGCTCTCAACTGCACGATTTTCTCCTGCGTGATTCACAGCTAGGAATCGCACGTCCACGAATATTAATTAGCCACTAGTTTGCGTACCAAATAACATAATGGAATGACTCACATTTTTCCTTTCCTATACTCCGTGCACAGTCCGACGCCCGCAAGAGCACGACTCGCTCATCCGCGTACATCAGCTCCGCTATCTTTAGACAGCAAGTTAGCCTGCATCGATGTGGACTTCGGCGAAGCAGTCTTATTAGACTGCTTCGTGAGAAATGGAACGCGTCCCAAGATGGCGGCTGTCCGGTTAGACGTCTAAGTAGCCGTTTACTTGGGAGTATTGGAACGCAGCCATGGTGTAGGGCCGTGAAGCTGCTCAAACGACTTTCGATGCGCCGCAGCTGCATTAATTCCAAGAGGAATTATGTGGGCACGCCGAGGTGTGCGGGGAAGCTGCCGTCAATCCTTAGGTACGGAGTCCACGACAGCCCAGTGATGAGAGCAAGAGTTGCGTCGCGCTGGGGCTTGAGCGCGAACGGCTAGGGGCTGCGCGAATAAATGTGCACAAGATGGCTTCCGTCCAGCGAGGAAGCCGGGCGAGCGACGGGAGGCCATTACTGCGCCTCTGCTAGACAGCGACGCAACTATAGGACTGCTGGTATAGTTGGAGATACCTGCAGGGACGGCCGCACCGTGTTGAAGTTGGAAACGCTATAGAAGACGGGCACGTTGGTGACCGCCGCTTCTGGCGGCGCGATGAAAAGGCAGACCGCCGTCGCCTGCCTGCAGCATGGAGCCAACGGCCCACGTGCACGGGAAACGCATGCGCCGAGAGAGATGCGGAGTTAACTGCTTCCTTCGGCTGTTCGAGCGAAACTGTTTGATCTCTCAAAACGGCGAGTGCAAGAGTAAAACCTTCTCTCCTCGCAGCTTGTGGTGCGATGGAGAGAGAAAACAGAGCGTGGAGTCAATTTTAAGAGCGTTAGCTCTTATTCATCACGTTTCTCGATTTTTTGGGGTCTGCTACCACCTCCCTTGGGCGTGAAATTTTGTCCGAAGAATTCAAAATGGCGGCCCCATAGTAACCAAACTGGTGATTGATTACTGGCGTCACTGGTATGTCGAAATGGTGATTGATTGGTGACATCACTGGTATATTCAAGATGGCCGCCAATTGATGATATCATCGATGAGCCTAAGATTTCGGCCGCTATAGGAAATCAATAGCAACCCAATTGCTGATTGATTGGTCACGTCACTGATATATCCAATTGGTGACGTCACTTATAACTCCAAGATGTCGGCCACTAATGATAATTGATGTTAATTAGTACAATAATGCGGCCGACTTACGCCGCCACGTGACTGTAACGTCATAATCCGAGATGGCGGCACAGTTTCGGATTCTTAAATCGAAGATGGCGGTCAAGTTCGGCTTCGAGTGATGACGTTACGGTCCAGTATGTCGAATAGAAGTGGAACTACGTAATTATGACGTCAAAGGACGAAATGGCGGCATATTTTCGGTTTCCCAAATCCAATATGGCGCCTTTCGGTGTGGACCCGCCGCGGTGGCTCAGTGGTTAGGGCGCTCGACTACTGACCCGGAGTTCCCGGGTTCGAACCCGACCGCTGCGGCTGCGTTTTTATGGAGCAAAAACGCTAAGGCGCCCGTGTGCTGTGCGATGTCAGTGCACGTTAAAGATCCCCAGGTGGTCGAAATTATTCCGGAGCCCTCCACTACGGCACCTCTACTTCCTTTCTTCTTTCACTCCCTCCTTTATCCCTTCCCTTACGGCGCGGTTCAGGTGTCCAACGACATATGAGACAGATACTGCGCCATTTCCTTTCCCCCAAAAAAACAATTATTATTATTATTATTATTTCGGTGTGGCGACATAGGCAAGATTGCGGCCACTAAATTTGCTCCTGCCTCTACGGCCTGGAAGTGTATGATAAATGTTGTACTGGGACATTTCATCCTTTTTGGGCGCACATCGGGAGGTATGTTGCTTGCTGGGCGCTTATACTTATCATCCAAGGAAGGAGAGCGAGGGCTTACTTCAGCCAATTTACACTCGTAGCAGGGGAGCAGTGGCCAGCGCCGAAGACCGCAACGCCGCCGCTCGGCTGCTAGCCCGCTCCGGCCGCCGACACGGCTGCCCGGTTACTTTTGGCAAAGACGGTACGTACCTATAGCGACAGCACCGGTTCAGAGGGAACTCCAAATGATAGCCAAATACCCCAACATCTTTGAGTACTTGAGGGCTGTCCCTGGCAAGTCCTTCTTTTAGATGTCCTGACACGTTATCCGGCAGACATCCCGTTCAACTAAATATGCATTCTTTCTGAAGAGATGTCCTGACACGTTATCCAGTGGATATCCCGTTCGGGTGATACTGCGGACATAAATTTACTTGACTCACGTCTCCTTACGTTTGCACAATGTTCGTGAAAAAGTTGTTGGCCTAGTGGACTCGTTTTTTTCTAACAGAAGATATCTAACGTGGTCCTCTCATTTTCATTTCTTGTTTGTGTCATCACAGGTTCGTAATTCAATGAAATAATTTTCTTAGCATGCAAGAGCTACTGGCTCAAAATGGAGGGTGTTAGATTTGAAGTATAGTATAGGCACATGAATATAATTCGATCTGCTCTGGTTTGTAGTGTTTCTGTTGTCTGTACATGCATGTTTGCCGTGACAGTGTGTGATGCTATGCAGATTTTGCCCATTAAAATGTGAGCACCGGGCCAAGGAACTACACCAATGCAATCAGCTGCAGTAATTTCTCTCTTCACGCCTAAATATCTGAAAATGTAAACTATTGCAAGCCTAGAAAGTTTTTTCTCTTGAGACCACAAAAAACCGCAAGCAAATTTATCGTTATTTGGCCGAAAACAAATATATCCTTGTTGAGACCTATGAAAATCATCAGGGCACGGATCTTCCTTGGATACCGAAGGTGCAGCCAAAAAAATATGTGAGGGATGTCCGCGGGAGTTTTTCCACACTTCCTGCGGAAATCCGCATGTCCTTTAACTATTTCGCAGGGACAATCCTGGATGTTAGTGTTTTCACTGGGTAATGCCAGCGTCGAATGAATAACCCCTTCTGCGTCAAGAAGGTTGCCACGTGAAAATGTTCATGGATCCAGCCTGCAATTCCTCTTCAGCAGCTATTATTTTTGTTTTAATGTTTTCGTGTTACATGTATCCCGTTCACATTCCATTTGACGCTGACAGTACATGGAACGTGGCGAAGTGCCAATCTGCAGCGCTGTAAATTGCAGTGACGCGCAAGGTGTTGCTAATATACAGGGTAGTTTATGATAGTCTATGTTTTCCGGTAAATGATTTAATATCCGAACTTGCCTGGACTGCCCGGAATCGATGAAAAACTGGAGTCGTCTGCGCACAGAATTTTCATCAAGGTGAGCGGGATAGCCGATTTGAGAGGCTGCGCCCTCTGACGAACTGTGAGGCAACCCGTATTCCTGCTCGGAGTTGCGGTAGGTCTCGCAGTACCCCAGATGGCGCAGCCTGACAAATCTGCTGCTTGCTCGCCTAGACGAAAATTCTCCGCGCAGACGACTGCAGTTTTTCGCCGATTCCAGACAATTCAGGCAAGTTCTGAGGTTTAAATCATTTATTGAAAAACACAGATTAGCATGAGCTACCACATATGGTCTGTGCTTGAGCCCAAACAGGCAAGTAGTTTGCGCAGGAGAATATTTTACAACCAAGACAGATAAACACGCAACACCCTATGGATCCCCACGCAGTATTCGCCTACGACGGCTAAATAATCTTAACTGAATTTCTTCTGTCAGCTGTTTCAGTTTCAACAGCTGAATGAGGGCTATGACGTGATACATCAGTACAGGTGACGCGAGGCATGGATATAACTGCAATGTAATCGTTGCTTCTTAATTTGTTTCTTACGATCCTCTCTTGAGGAAGGTCAGGCTGACTTTAGCATAGTAGTGAACTCAGACGATGAAGCAGCGATTATATCGCAGTTTTTTTTTTCATTACTCACGAGACCAATATATTGACCTTTGACGTCAAATCCATCGCTCAGCTGGCGAAATCGAAACAGGCGAGAAAAAATTCAAATTGTTTAGCAGCAGTACGCAAGTATCAGGTGGTGAACCATGTATAGTAATGCATTACGCAACCTTACAAAGAAGAAAACAAGCACAAATGTTTTACCTGTGGTCATGGAGGACCCGGCCAGGGCGGACGCGTTTCGAGGGAGGCGATACGTGCCCGTGTGCTGTGCGATGGCAGTGCACGTTAAAGATCCCGAAGTGGTCGAAATTATTCCGGAGCCCTCCACTACTGCACCTCTTTCTTTCTTCTTTCACTCCCACAATTCCTCCCTTACCTTATGGCGCGGTTTGGGTGTCAACCGAGATGCGAGACAGTTACTGCGCCATTTCCTTTCCTCAAAAACAAATTTTCATTTTTTTTTCACGGAGAAAAAAAAAAAAAAACTCCGAAAGGCGCGTCCGGCGGTAACCTTGAGGCCTAGTCAAGAAAAGTAGTAAAAAGGAGAGAGTCGGTCCCCGACGTGATCACACCATGTGATAGCGCGCGGTGATGCCTATCACCGTTACTGCATCGTAGACCGCTGTAGACCAACCTCCTTGCTGTAGACACCCTCGCCATAGGCCGCGCAGAAGCGCGCACTAAAATACTAAAATATACCGACACCAAACCATTAGCAACATTAGGGACTGACTCGGAGAGCGAATAACCAGGGGCTTCATGAGCACTTGTTGTTGCAGTTGCCTTGGTCACATGGCACATACCTGCGACGGGGGATTGGCCAGGGTTCAGTAGGGAGACCCCCATAGAATAGGGTACTTGATTTGCAAAGGCTGGCCGCGTGCCATCGTTCTCTCTCCTGAGTCTTTTTTTACTCCATGTCTGCCCTCTTTTAACATGGCCAGTCCACTAGAGCTGGCTGTACTTAGAGGCCCTAAACAATAACTTCCTAGTCCATTTCTGCATTCATCTCAGTCGCTTTCACCTGCAGAGGCTTCATTACTTGCGGATTGCTTTGAAAAAAAAAAAAGCATGCTCTCTATGGCTAGCTTCCACACGCGAGAAGAAAAAAAAAAGAAAAACCTAAAGCCGGGAATGCGCCATTATCCTCTTGAGGACAACAACATAAACAAGTGATTAGCCAAGATTGTTGCATGCTTACCCAGCTCTGTCATTGCAGCTTTCAGCAGTTTGGTGGCACTTAGCATTTGTATCCCTATAGGAAGACTGCAGTTTTTAACTCTCACTTACTGCATGTACCTCACAAGCACAGTTCTGGCGCAATGTAAAATTACTGACAATGCAGGTGGAGACTCAGGTACACTGCACACATACTTTTCAAAGACACGGACCACAAAGCAAAAAATAAAACTCCGTAATGCTGCTGAGTCATAACGGGACGAAAGACTTCATATCCACATTTGCTATAGCAACAGCAGTCACTCTTCAGCCCCCCAACCCCAAAGAAAACTGCACCCATAGCTTAGACATGAATGCTAGGAAAGACTGCACGAAAACAAATATTCTTTTATACACAGGTTAGCCACATTGCTAACCAGGCGAAAAAGAAACAATGCCAGGACTTCACTGAATTATTGCCCTTTCTATTTTTTTTCTTACTAAAAAACAAGACTTACTAAAGTCATGTCTTGCATATCAGCTTTCTTACACCTCCTGATAAATGGCCAAACTCCCAGTGTGGGTGTGTACCTCTAGACAACTGGAAAACAACTGCAGCTTTCACTAACACAGCTCCCTTGCTGAAAAGTTTAAATTTTGTCGTTTCTGCTTTTAAAAATTCAATCCACTCCTTGGTTTTTATAATGGCCACTAGGCTATACTCACGTTCATACTTTGGTTTATTGTGTCCTATCCATTCCCCTCACCCGAAGTATGAGCCATTTAATCCCTGGGCAGCCATTAACTTTCGTTGTTCAGAACCGCAGTACTGAACCACAGTGCATATCAAAAGACTGGAGTTCCATGTCTTCAATGCATGAATGTCTGGACTTGCCCTTAGTACTGTACTCGTTCGTGTTTATATCTGGCACACAGAAAACCTTCCAACACTATAGAGGCCACAGTGGCTGCCAACAACCAGAACTTGCGCACCAACGAGACAAGCTGAAACCAACTGAAGTTGTTCTTATAGCTGTGCCACCAACGGCTCTGGTTCAGACCGGAAGTATCCTCGACTTAAAAGAAGTGAGCTCTGTTTCCACTCTCGCAAGGCACTGCGACAGGCAGCCTACTACACAGCATGTGTGACATTTTCTGGAACCAAACTATGTGCAACAAGAAACAGTGAAAAGGATGTTCTTGCAGTTGCTGCACAGCTATCGATAGTCAATAATTTCAGTATATTCTACGTCCATGTTTCGCATGCCAACTTTATCCCACTGTGCAGAACCTTAGAGAGATATAGAATGTTGTGTGCTCACACCTCTAGATGCCTGCAATGAGCATCATTTAGCCTGCTCCTTCTTTCAAGGAAGGGCGTCTTTATCTTAGTACTCAGAGAAGTGTGAAAGGAATAAGGCCTCCTCAATAAAAAACCAAAACAAGAGAAGCTGTGCGAAGTTGTGCATGGCATTCAGAGCTGTGTCAACTGAAATAATGAAAAGGTAGTAATGAAGCCAGAGAAAAACTTTGTCCACAATCACGGTGCCAAAAGTAAGTAAAGGCTTGTAAACAACGAGCAGCAACAAATTGTCACGTAGACTCAGCCACAATGTATGAAAAGCACGAGATAGAGACTTCAGACTAAGAATGTTGCATTGCTCCTGTCAACAGCCAACCATTCTTCTTGGATTCACTGACTGCACTGGAAGATCCGGTTGGTTTATTTCTCTAATAACATTGAAAATGACTTTTGGGATATTACAGACCAAGATGAAAACTAGTTAGAAAGCAGGAAAAATCTACTTGTGACAAGCAATTATGGAGTAATGGTAATTTGAATGTCTAAGTTTGCTTCCTTTCATATTGGAGCCCCTGTACAGCTACTGACTGGCCAATATCATTGTGTATAGCCATCATAGTGCCTGTACTTTCTATGAATAAGCACACATGCTATGTGCGATTACCACATGTGTAGTGAAAAAGCAACAGGGCCACGAGGTGGCCAGAGATTTTTTTTTTTCTATACTGACAACCATTATGCGCTTGTCTATGAAAGTGTTGGATTCTGCACAATGAACCACGTCTCAGATCAAGACTCCCACCCAGAATTCCTCGCCATCTGGTAACACTTCATCGACTTTGCCTGAACGCTGCATTTACAAACGGCTTGCGATACCAATTCGGTCATATGAACAGTCCACTTTGTGACTACGGCTCGAATGAAACTGTGCAGCATACCCGGCTTGAGTGCCCTGCATATGCTGACGAGCATGTGTGCCATGAACATTGCAAGGAGAAGCTCTCCCCAGTGCCTCTAAAAATGGACAGTGTTTTAGGTCCCTTAACCTGCCTTAGACAACAAAGACATGCAATGAACTTTTTATTTGCATATTTAAATGGCATTGGACATCTTGACAAGGTCTAATTTCACCATGCATGTTACCCTCAGGCATTCTTCCCGCACTTTGTTAGCCCATTTTTCGGACTATGCACCTCATCATTTCATATGTTTACTCACCGATGCATATTAGTACGCTAAATAGCCGCATTTCATGTTATCCCTTTTTTCTTTTACCTCACCTTTTCCACACTACTCTCCTTCAGTTTTTATGTCCCAAATTCCTTTCCCCATGCAGAGTAGCTTGCCAGCGATTTTTAAAACACCGGCTAAATTCTGTTTTTCATTAAAGGGTTTCTCTCTCTCTCTCTCTCTCATATCAGAGTGAGCCCCACCTAATATTACCATGAAGGAAATTTTTATGGATCACCTTGATGCAAGTGGTCACGCTGATATCTAGGCAGCATATGAGGTTGTAGGATTACACACAACAGTATTTTTTACAAGTTTACAGGATGGAAAGTGTGGAAAGTGTATTGTTGCATTGCACAACTATAGTTTCAAACTACCGAATTTTAAAACAATGACGAAAGGTGAAGGATTAAAAGAAGTTTAATAAACAAGCAGATTTTCAACATATGCGAATTTTAAATTCCCTAGAGCTTTAATAAGCTATGCATGCTGTAAATATGTCGATATAAAAACTGAGAGGAGCATCATAAGGCACACTCAATTAATGCTATCATCCGACTTAAAGGATGACCAAAAGTCAATTTCATTAATACAGCTCTAGGTGTAAGTAACGGACCTTTACTATATCACTTCCTGCCACAACGCTCTAGCTTGGCGTCCTCTAGCATGTATGCTGGCTTGAAACGCTTAGCACCCCGGTCATCAAGATACATCAACACTTCATTAGGGGCCTCATTTTCACCGATGGATGAGTAGCCCTGATCGTAAAGCGAGCAATAAGGAATGCTAAGGTCACGAATGAAGTCCCAGACATCCCTGTACGACCAGTCCAGCACAGGAAAGACACGCATCACCGGAGGCCAGCCTTCATCTGTAGGAGTGAAGTGCTTTAGCTTTTCGCCACCAGGGTCTGTGGAACGGTTGCCCAACAGGAAAGCCTTGACATTAGGCTTTGATGCAAGATACTGCTGCACGGCAACCTTGTAGCTGCCTTCAGAGAGAGTGGTCAGGTCACAGTTGTAGAGCTTGGCGCTGTTGCGGATGAAGGAAACGGTGTCAGGCCACATGTTTTCGCTGTGCATGAAGAGGCATTGAATCTGTGGCAGCGTTTCCTCGCCAGGCTTCAACCGTTTCTGAAGCACAGCATACAGCATGTGGAGGATGATGGTGCAATCTTTGCCACCACTGAAACCCAGGCATAGTCCCTCCACTGCGTACTTGTCGATGGCATCCTCGACGATCTTGATGGCGGCTGCAACGTGGGGCTTCCTCTCTGCCAATGCACCCAGTTTCTGCCAGGCATTTGTCAAAGGGTTCCGATCAAACTGAGTAACTGAGTCCACTGGCAGGTTGTCCAGGAGGAACCTTTTGGCGTCGGCCACGTCTTCTTCGTTCTCCCCTTCGAGGACAAGGCGAACACGGTAGTAGTTGTTGTCCAGGGATGGGTAGGATCCAAACTTTACCTTGTTCTTGAACTTCTCAACGGCCTTGTTCAGAGCACCTGTTATGCTCAGCTCATCCGACTTCACAAACAGCTCCGTAAGATACATAATCTTATGGCCTTTATCTTCGCAATCCTTGAGGAAAAGCGGGAACAGGGCCTCCAGCGCCAACGGCACGCCGGGAAGCATGTACACGTTCTTGGCGCAGACTAAGGGTAAACGTACCACCCTACCAGGCCGTTGTATGTCGCCGAAGAGAATTTTGGAAGAGCGCGGAACGGTCGCAAATTTGCTGATCGCTAGGTCTGCTCCTGACCTGGGACCGTACAATGTCTGGAAAGAAGCAAGTACCTCTGGGTGCACGAAGACGTCTTCGTCGAACGCTCTGGCGACGCTCTCGTAAGTGACGTCGTCGTGGGTGGGACCCACGCCGCCCGAAGTGAACACGTAGCTGTAAGACGACGAGAACTTGCGAACTTCCTCTGCAATTACGGGCACCACATCGGGAATGATGGACACCCGTTCTACACGGATGCCCACGGCACGCAGGCGCGAGCAGATGTGATACACGTTCGTGTCACGTATGTCGCCACGCAGTATTTCGTCACCAATCACAATGATACCGGCCGTGTCGTTCCCAGAGGACATCGCGCGACGGATCCTGAGAAAGAAACGCGGAAATAAGCCGATTGACCTTAGAGTCATGTCCGTTGTGTGCTAATCAATGAACGAGGTTCTGTTGTGGTGCTTTGGAACGAAACACGGTACGAACCCATTTGGTGTCCTCTGCCAGGAAGTCACAGACATCACCTGGTTCTTGCGCCCTGCGCTTGACAAAGTTGTTCCGGCCAGTACTGCTGTAGCAGACTGAGCATGTTCTCACGCCCGTCGTCGCATATATGTGGAGAAAAGGCGCCGGCTGAAGACGACGTCGACGAAGCACACATGCGGACCTATCAACACGTAACCGCGTAGCCCAGCGGCGCGGCCTAGCGGGCGAAGGCTGCGCTAGGAAAAGCCGCAACCGCTCGCGGCGACACCAGCGGCCCTATGCACAGCAGCGTCATTTTATTTTTTGACACGTGACATAAAACATGTCGGCCCCCATGGGAAGAGCGAAAACGGGACGACGTTCAGGCGCTGTTGGAATATGTCGATCGTTGCCGTCGCTAGGAAAAAGCGTAAGCAGTTTCCTTTTTGAATTTCACTTCCTGTAGCCTGTGATGTTGCCGATAGCGCGCACACATACTGGCACACAGGCCGCAGCCCTTCGAGAAATGTTCGCCGTGGTTACGGCTGTAGTCGCCCATCTGTGAACTGCCGTTTCCAAAATCGCGGGTGACTCATGCAAGATTAAAGGGCAGCAAGGTAGCTTGCTATTTGTGTGTTCATTTACGCGGCTGTTTCCGCTTTCTTTTGGCCGGCTAGCAAGAAATGCAGCCTAAACTGCTCTCTAATATACCATTTTCCACGTGTCTCCCTCTGATGCAGCGCGATGCTAGCCCAGCACGTTTGAATTTCCATGCCCGCTGCATGCCGCGATTTGAAGCAAGTATTGAATTTCCGCACCCGACGCTTTAATTCCGTGAGCATATAACACGGATCCGATAGAAGCCCTATGCCTTCTTGTTTGATTTGGTTTAGCGGTGTTTAACGTCCCAAAGCGACTCAGGCTATGAGGGACGCCGCAGTGGAGGGCTCCGGAAATATCGACCATCTAGGGTTCTTTAACGTGCACTGACAGCGCACAGTATACGGGCCTCTAGAATTTCGATGTAGAATTTCGTCTCCATCGAAATTCGACCGCCGCGGCGGGGATCGAGCCCACGTCTTAGGGTCAGCAGCCGAGCGCCGTAACCACTGAGCCATCGCGGTGGCCCCTAAGCCTTCTTGTAAAAAAATGAACAGTAATAAGGACGGAAGTAAAGGTAAACAGGCAGCCCCGTGCAAGGCAAACAGGTATCAGTTGTTTTAAGCTTGTTTGACCCTCTTTGATAGGACTGCGTATGTCGTCAGGTAAGAAAGAGAAAAATTACAGGGGTGAGAATACGCTGAGTTAGCTCATATTATATTAGTTGGCTGGCGGTGCAAGCTTCGACCAAGATCACTTTCATCTAACTGTTTATGTAATGAGAACGCGAAACTGATGTTTAAAATATCGTATCGCGACTTATGACGCTTGGATGTTTCCTTTCTGTTCACAGAGAATGCCGCCTCCCAACCGTACGATGCAAGGCACAGAATATGATGTCTGACAGCTGCCACCAGGCTGGGAAAGCACGTGGTAGCGCCAAGAAAAAGAGACGCCCGAAGAACATCCTCGTCACTGCCGAGACCAAGGGACTTGTGCCAGCAGTGACCACTGCGCAACGTCCAGAAATGACTATCAGTCAGACGCCGGAAAAGAAGAAGAAGCGACGAAATCGCAAGCGGAAATCGCTGGAGGTCACACATGGACCAGACAGTGCAGACCTGTGCAATAGTGTTGGCAAAAAACCAAGGCTTAATACTGATAGTGTCGCAGACCTTCCCACCACCAGTGCATCGCCCAGTGTCAGAAACCATAACCTTCTCACTGACAACACTGCCGAAACGGACTCGAAGATCCCGCCAGCTGTGGCGACTGGACGCTGTGCGGGTAAAGCGGCAGTGAGTGCAAACAGTGCTTTGAACAGCAGCAATGAGCCAGCAGATGATGAAGACGCCGAAAGGCATCGAATCAAGGTGCACCTTCACAAGCAGCGCAAGGCGTTACCCATCTTCCCGGTTAGAAAAGAGCTGGTGCAGGTCATACGACAGAGAGACTGTGTCATCCTTATAGGGGAGACTGCCTGTGGAAAGACTACTCAACTCCCACAGGTATTTGCTTTTCACAGTAGGCACTGCACTGCAGAATGTATGCTTTGATGATTGTCCCATTTAGTTGGGTGCTACTTTGCATGCAAGACAGCATAGCATGGGAAGATAATGTTTATGTGCCCTTTTGCTGCAGTATCTTCATGCCACTGGCTTCACAAAACGAGGGGCCATCGGCATAACACAAGTAAGTTTCTGATGTGGTTTTCGAGTATTGAAGTTTTGTCGAGGAATTTTTTGGCCATGTGCTGATGCTGTTAGACAAGTTACTCGCAATCTCAAGTCTCTTTTTACAAAGCTTAAGTATTTCGGAGTTCTCTGAACAAAATAGACTGCTTGGCCATGTTGTATGTGAAAAAATAAAAATAAATCACTGGAAACGGGATGCATATACGACAATAAAACAGGTTTCTCTCTCCTCTTCCCCCGCGTCAACTTGTCCCCCATTGACTTCTTTTATTTGTGGAAAAATTACACAGCTTGCACTGACGTCATAGTAGCTGACGTATTTGAGACCAGAAGCACTGTGGAAACCAGTGAGTTTTTCTCACAGAGTTCCTGCTCCGACCTGCACTGTGAAGGCTATGTTCTGTGCTTCATCATGGCACTCGTGACATCATGTGCAGCCAGTCTATAGCCTGAACTAAATTCACTGTTTTGGCACTGGCATAGTTGAGAGGTTTTCTCTGATTTTGTCTTAATGATCTCATGTTTTCACGCATTCACACATAGCTGAACATTGTGCACAACTTCTTGCTGGTTACATTTCGAATTTGCCTCAAA
>JARKHS020012457.1:115000-119779 GCA_030143305.2 Amblyomma americanum | reverse complement strand
ACTCTCTCCAACTACCGCTGCCATGAGCTGTCCAATAATCCGAACATCATATAAGCCCGGACTAACAATTAAGCTGTAACGGGCGCAAAAAACAAGGAGTGGTGGGGAGTGGGAGACGAAATGGTTTTGAAAACCATGCACATCGCCAGTTTTCTGGCGGACGCCGCGATTATTTCCCAGCCTCGGCGTCCGCGCGCCAGCAGGTGGCGCCATCTTGTCGCACTTTATCGAAGCGTTACAAAGTAACCGGCAGCTTATTGCCATGTCAATTATTTTAGATCCTCTTGGTTGCTTCTGCTCTTGCTAAGCGTATACACGACCTGGATTTAGTAGAGTAAAAATGAGAGAGAAGATGTATGTTTGCAGGTTGACTTGCGGTCAAAAGAAAAGTGCTCAACTGATATGGCCTCCGAGATCAGCGAGGGGGGTGTGAATATTCAGTCAGTTCAACACGACTTCAAACCTTAGTGCCTTGTTCCACTGTGCTGACATCGATACTGGGCCTCTGTGAAAGTTCTGAATGACACATCTTAAGGAGGGGAGGAGGGGGAGGAGACGAAATGGTTTTGAAAAGCAGACACATCGCCAGATTTCTGGCGGACGCCGCGATTATTTCCCGGCCTCGACGTTTGCGCCATCGAGTTTCCTCCATGTCAGTGGCGCTGCAGGTGCCGCCATCTATCCGCAGTTTTTTGAGCATGAGTAGGCGACACAGCCTATTGAGAACTGTGTGAACCACGCCTGAACTCTTTGGCGAGCTGCGTGATTTACCACTTCACAGGAGCGTAGATCGCTGTCTGCATGCCTTTGTGTGGTTTCAGTGAGTAATCAGCTTTGCTAGTTTGACACACTTGTCTTTCTTCTGCGCTGCAATCCTGCCGACGCCTCATATTGGTGCTAGAAATAACTGAAGACAGTAAAAAAGAAGCAGACGAAATTTGACTATCTATGGTGGCGCTGCCCATTACCCGAAGGAAAACTAGATTATGGTTAATGTTCCCCAATAGACTGTGAATGTTTTCCTCTATAACTAAACATGACTATCGTCATAGCTAAAAATTACTGAGCATCTATTTATTGTTTTTTACAAACTAAACCCAATATAAAATGTTTAAAAAAGACTGCGCCACCTTCCGGAAAAAATCAGCTCCTAAAACCGCTCTCCACACTTCACATATCCTGCTCTAGTTAAACCTCTTAATGATAGGTGGCGAAACCATCTGCTCAATGACTTAAAATGGCCACCACGTATATGAACCGGAGTTTGGCAACTGGTGTGATATAAGTCAGAGCTACTCGTACTTGAAGCTGAAGAGAGATAAAATAATGTGACGCGAAATATTGCCGCAGATTCACACTGTTCGCCGTCTCGCACTAATGAGAAGTAGAGCGTCGCGAAGTAGCAGCGTTGAGCAAGCCGTCGCGTATCGCGGCCGACGTCGACGATGCTCGAGCGGTCGCCGAAAGTATTCGGACGTTGGATGTATTAATTTGGAGTTATCTTCGCCGAAATTACAATGGAAAAGAGCCACCGGTTGACAGAACTAAAAACTCCGCCTGTGTATATAAATAGCATTTTGGTGCGCGTCTGCCATCACCGCAGCCGTGGCCTTGGGGGTAGTGCGCCCGTCTCGGCTGCGGGAGGTGGTCGGTTCGAGACCCACCGCCGGACACCCACCGGTAAAAATGGGTACCAGCGTCCCCCGGCCTGGCGCCCGGCTTTCATTAGGGGTGTTCGCTGGGGAGAAGCTCCGTAAACCCCGCTGCGCCCCTCGCGGGCGAAGCCCCAATTTCGGACAACCTCGCAGCCTGCTAAAGGTGGTGTCACTGCCAACGTGGACTCATCACCTGCAGCAGCAGTTATAAAATACCATGGGTGTGGCCGTGACAGTGGCGGGGGTTGCGGTCAATTCGCCCGCGGAGCTTCTTTTTTTTTTTTTTTGGCCCGCCGCCAATCTGATTCGCTGATTACGTACAGTTTTGGGCGAGTTCACCACTAAACGTGCATCTGCACTTGTCTGTTCGGAGCTGTGGATTAAAGTGTACCGGCTCTTTCACCGGAGATGTATCGCAATATTTAAAAATACATTTTTCTGTGTTATAAGAGCCCTTTTTTCGCCACAGCATTAGGAGTGTAGCGCATCCTGATACAGCAACACGTGCGAACTAGTAGGCTGGTTAACTAGTCAATAGCTAACTTTGTTAGTAAACTGTTGGTCTCCCTGTTTATTTAGAGGCGTGTACCTCCATTAATATCCACATCGGTTTTCAGAATTCCCAATAAGCAGTTACCTTCGGCACTGTGGCCAAAAAAAAACTTTCCTACATCGCGACAAAATACAAGCGGTTTTGAGAAGCTTGCAGGCGAAGCAACCCCTCCGGTGCACGTAAAAATTGTAGAGTATCTTAGGCGAAACGCCCATTAGCCCGCCATCACTTAGACTTTGTCGGAAATAACATGCATTGCAACGCGCAAACGCGAAAAGTGATTAAATAGTAGGGTGGCATTATAGTATTCGAGAGCAGTGTAGTGGCATGCCACAGCCACAGTTTACTCACTTGACGCTATGCATAGGACAACTCTATGATTTAATTAAATTAACAATGAGCTATAAGATTTATAATGAGCTACAGTTCAGAAGCATGCAAGAAAACATATATGAGAGAACTCCCTTCATTATAGGATATAATCCTCAACCTATTGCCCATTGCCGCTATAGCTTTCACATTATTTATTTTTTTCATTTATTCAGCCTTGTCAACAGCTATTTTATGAGGTAGAATACAGCCTCTTTTTTTTTTTCCTTCTATACCCGTGTACAACGGGCCACATGGACCAGTTTTCGGAAGCCAGATTATACGACTCCCGACAAACAGCTGCTCGCACATTGTACAAGTATTACATATGTGCACGTACGTACACAACGCAAAATGCAAACCATATGCATGCTTGTTTACCTTCAACGTGCGGTCGTACCTCGCATGTACCGGCTATTGTGCACGTGCACGTGTGTTTATGTGTGTGTGCACCGAAGGATAAATCTGCGAAACATCATATGCATTCATCACATATACCCACAACTGGGGAGTCTGAGTTTTTTTATATCTCATAATACTGCAGGCCACTGCTTGGCCCAAGCCAGAATAGATAACGCGCATTCATTGCGCGTACATAAAATCGACATGTGCACACAATTGAGTCGTTCTGAGAAAGTCAACAGCAAAATTAGCCGTTTGCTATTTTCTTTTTTTAATTTTCCTTCGCTCCTAAGCGTTCGTTTCCTTGTACCTGCAGAGAGAGTAAGGCTGAGATCCTAATAGGAAAAAAAAAAGAATTTGCTGAGTATTCCGGACTATACTCTGGGCATGGTGAGCAACGAGAAGAGAGAGGCGAGTAGCCCGTTTCAAGGTAAGATGAAGAGAGAGACTTTATTTGCACCGCCATGGACCTCGGCGCCGGGGCTCAGAAAGAGGGAGCTAGGGTCTCCCCGTCCTTCTCCGCCCTCCTGCACCGTGACCGCTGAGAAGGTCTTGGAGTGAGCCTCCTTCTTCAAGGCGTAGGACAATCTTTTGTACATCAACATTTGGGCTGGGGAAGTAGGACTCCCTGGCAAATTCATTAATGGGATCACTCTGTTTAGCTCCCGGAGATTCGGGGCATTGCCAGATTAGATGTTTTTGACTCAGAGGTGCGTTGCAGATTTTTCAAGCCTATAGGTCGCCTGTAAGCTCATTATACAGTGTAACGTAAGGGAAGAAGTGATTGGCCTCAGATTTTCGCCAGGCCCTACATTCTGTGGGTGTTTAGGGACATATCTGGTGATGGATAGATCCTTCGGAATGCTGCTGGTAAGCGTATGATGGCGGAAATCTGTGCGTAATAGAAATAAATTTGCCTCCATTCTTGCAAACATGTAAACTATTTTATTCATTATACCTAAGTGTGTTCACTTAACATTTTACGCGTACTTCTTCAGTGTTAAAGAATGCTTGGAAGGTAAATATAGTTGGTTTGGACACCTCAAGGCGTTCAAGTGCGATGTGAGCGGCGCTCTATTCTCTCTTCTTCTACCCGTGCTATTCTTTCACCATCCATCATATCTTCCAAGTTGTTTATCACGAAAGAGAACTGAGCCCTGCCTAAGAATGCTGGTCCGCAAACACCGATCTTCTGCAGAAAATAAGCAAACTGATGTGGTGTCAAACAGAGGG
The DNA here is from genome assembly GCA_030143305.2 of Amblyomma americanum. Classification (NCBI taxonomy): domain Eukaryota; kingdom Metazoa; phylum Arthropoda; class Arachnida; order Ixodida; family Ixodidae; genus Amblyomma; species Amblyomma americanum. Next base: position 115,567 of record JARKHS020012457.1, on the reverse strand, counting down.
CGGCAGACGAAAGCACATCAGTGCAGGAGCCGGGCGCGCGCACATCTCGTAAACTTAGGCGCACAGAAAGCAGGCCTGGCCAAGTCGCCGAACCCGCAGACCGCGGATACAACGTCTATAGAGTAGGAGAAGCCGCCATTCTGTGCTCGGTGTCGCCGCAGATGACTTAGTCGGCCTGCGGCGCATGCGTGCAGAAAGAGTGGTTGTGCAGTGAAGCATGCATTAAGGTCAAGCAGCGAAGCATCAAGGCCGAAAGGTAGCTTTCGGCCTACCTTAATAAAACAACGCCCTAGGTGAGGCTACCCTCTCCGTTCAATCACGTTCCACGTGACACTGCAGGACCTTGTATATGAGCCGCTATGGACGAGGGTGGCGCTGGTGAACATGCTCAAGGCTGGGATACACGGAACATAAATACCCCCCCCAAGTAGAAGTCTCGACAGCCACCGCCAAAGCTCCCTTGGAAGAGCACCATGCACGACATACGCAGATTGTGGGTTCAGATCCAACCGGCGGCATTCGGTTGTTTTCTACTTTGTAATCCATGATCTTTCGCCCATAAAATAC
>JARKHS020012457.1:0-112500 GCA_030143305.2 Amblyomma americanum | reverse complement strand
ATGCTCCCGCGTACTGTGCAATGTCAGTGCACAATAAATAAGCCCAGGGGGTCGAATTTTTTAGAAGCCCTTCACTACGGTGACCCTCATAGCCTGAGTCGGTTTGGGACGTTAAGCACCCCACAAACCATAAACGAAACCGACCGTGCAAACACAATAATAACACCAAATAGAGTAAACGATTTCCAAAAATTGGGGCGTCTTAGACTTGACCTGGCACATGTCATTCCCCGCTAATGAGCAGCAAATCATGGGAGGAGTAGCCTAAGCATATATCGGCTTGAAAACGTGCAAAAAGAAATAAGTACTCACCTGCAGTGACAAGAGTTCTGTTAGCCTCTTGCTGGCGAGCATGCCACCACCGAAATCCTATTCGTGATCAAAGCTGGAAAAGTATCAGAAGTTGGCCTTCTTGGTATATCATGATGGTAGCAACGCGCTTGTCAGTTCGCGCTATTGGTCATGTGCCTTCGTTCCGTTTTGCCCGTAAAAAGTTTAGCGTCGATACCATTATGATCAAAGTTCCTATTTTATGATCTCCGAGTATTTGCCAAATGCGCTTCATTATATTCTTTTTCTGCAACCATTTTCAAGCTCATAGCCAGGATCTGCGGTAGCTACCTGCGCTAAGGAGATGTTCGTTTAATATCTGCGATGCTTTAGCGCCTACTGTCAACAGTTTTGATATTCTGGGCTGTTTTCGTATTATTATTTAGACACACCGCTCTCATTTGCATGTTTAATCGCGCAATCATCTGCGCTGGCTCCCCTGAGTTACTTGGCAGAGAATTACCACGAGGTGGGAATTTACTAAGACATTCTCCAATTATATGTATTTCTAAGGGCCGAGAGTAAGTCGCATCGCACTAACTGGTCCAGGTGCCAAAGTTGCGGAGCGTTAGGGCACTGCGCGGCTGTGCCACTCGTGTTAGAGGTCAACAGCTCAGAGAGCTTAACTTTCCCTCCATATATGTCGTAATCGCAACACCATACCCTCCACATGCAGTCGCAATGTCATTTTGCGATAGCGCAACACCATTCTTAACGACATTTATGACAAGCTGCACGCACGTGCCATTCCGAAGGGGAACAGAGGGTCTTCACACGCACCAAAAACGCTTAAAATCTCAAAATCTCCGGTTGCCTTGCTGCGCAGACACCTGTAAACACTTGCAGGCCTATATGTGGCCGTTACTTGGAGAAATGGCACTTTGAGAGGCGATTCAAAACTGTATACAGTCGCCCAGGCATGCTGTACTATATGCTTGTTAACGATTTGACGAAGGTTGAACAAATGTTCATACTACATACTAAGAAGCTAAGTGTTGTAGCTTTATGTCAGGAGATTCAAGGACATTGCATGGTGTTCTTGAATCGCATCGTGTCCATTCTAAAGGGTATATCACTTATAAGTTCACGCTTTGTTTTGTCTCTCACTGGCTCCAACTTTCTTGTGCTACTCTACTAAGTTACCTTCAAGCAGCACGATTCTTGCCGTACGCAACTGTCAGCAACATTAATATCCTGTTCTTACAGGCTTCAGGGGCAACACAAAAATGCAGCTCCAAGCATAGAGTACAGCTGTACAAGGGGTTTGAGCCACTTTTGATTTAATGTCCATGTCTATAACTTATTAGAAACGTCCACGCACAAAATCCTCACAAGTGCGAACTTTGTGTACCGCGGGTCAGCTCCCCATGGTCAACGGTTAAGTCCAAGCGGTGTTAGCTCCAAAAAATAGGTATCGACTAGATGTGTATGTGTCTAAAGGTTCGACGCCCTAAGGTGTTCACGAGGAGTTTCTAGTCAAATAGCTTCCGGAATAACTCGGATCGCATTCGACATTCTCTTCGGTAGCAATGACTTGGATACCGCGGGCTACCATGAACGGGCAGCACTTGTTGATGTCAGATGGCGCTGCGCTCGTCTTAATGCAGCGTGGAGATCTCGGACGAACTCGCTGTGAGCACATCCGGTAGACAATGCCTTCACAACGTACGTGTCAGGATCGGCGCACACGTGAAGTTGTCCCCTGCGCAGTTTGGGGACCAGTTTCTCGGCTGCATCGTCGGAGTCCAGCCGCTGGCCGACGCCCACACTGGTGGTAAACAGGCTCTGCACGTAAGCTGAAAAGAAGAACACACCCAGGGTCCAGGAGGCCAGGAGCAGGCGTCCGGGGTGTCGGGAAATCAAGTATCGGGGGTACGTCGGCGACAGGTTAAGCAACGCGCCCAACGCGGAGACCAGGACACGCCCCATGCCAAAGCATGGTGGTGGTGGTAAACATTTATTATTTACAAGGAGGTGTTTGGGCCCAGGCCCTATGGCCCAGGTACTCACAAATCTAGATGTAGCCCCTATTCCGAAGCCCCAATGGCGTCTAGCGCCGCTCGCGCCCTGGCGACCAAGGTCCATTGGGACTGCAGGTCATGGCAGTTGAGCAGCGCCGCCTCCCAGGTCTCCCGAGAAGGGTGGGAGATTAAGGATTGGGAAGCGTGGGGATTGAAAGGGCAGGCCCAGACCACATGGAAAACGTCCGAGAACGTCACTCCGCACAGCCTGCAGCCACCATCAAATTCTGAATTGAAGTGTTTCAATACTGCCGGGCACAGCATTGTATTTCTAAAAATTTTGAGAAGCCGTTCGTCTGCTCTCCGGAGACCCTACAGGGTTCCGGAAAGCGACGATGACTGCCCTTATAATATGTAGTGATGTCTTTGAATGTAATTAGATATTGGGTAGGCTCGTAGTAGGCTTCCTGAGCAAGTGTGAGTGCCCGGGGAGAGAGCGCGCGGGCCGCCTGGTCGGCTAACTCATTGCCCTGGAGTCACTGGTGGCCGGGAGCCCAGATGAGGTTCCAGTTTGGAGGGTCGCTGGACCGACAGCAATTTTGTAGGATGCGCCAGGCGAGAGAAGGTATCCAACCCAGCTAATAGTTCTGACAGGCCCTCTTCGAGTCGGTAATGATGTGTTTCACTCGTGGGAGGGAAAGTGCGAGCGCAATCGCGATTTCCTCCCCGTGTGTTGCGCTGTAGGCGCGGAAAGTGAGTCCTGCCACTGTGGTGTTGTCGTGGACCACTGCTGCGGTGAACCAGCCCCCACAGTGGGGACCGGCAATGTTCACGTGGTACACCTGATGTTGTCGACCATAATGCCGCTTCAGTGCTTCCGCACGCGCCTGGCGACAGCCATTGTGGTCCGAGTGTGACATGTTGCGGGTAATGGGTCGGACCCTAAGGGCGCGTCTCCGGGGTTCTGGCGCTCGTACTCGTTCCTCAAAGGTGATGGTGTGTTGGATGTGGAGTCGGTCAAGAATGCGGCGACCGGATGGCGTTTGTGATAGGCGCGTATATTGGTTGACGAGATGGGCGTCTCGGAGTTCCAGATAGGTGTTGACCACCCCCAGGTAATGGGAAGGTCAAGAGCCCGTTTGATGACTTTGCGGTGCATGACCTCGAGTTGGTCCTCGTCGTGTTTGCGCATGTGAAGGTAGGGGGTTGAGTAGAGAATTCTACTTGTTACAAAGGCATATGCCAGCCGCAAGGCATCCTTGCTTCATAACCCCCCACGCTTGTTGGAGACGGCCTACCATACGGCCCACCTGATCACCATATATGCGGAGTTTTGCGAGTTTTGTGTCCGGTCTGCGTTGTTGGTGAATAAAGAGACCGAGGATGCGGATCTCCTTGACCACTCTAATCGGACCCGAAGGGAATGTGAGGTGAATTGAAGTGTCGTCCCGAGGAGAGGATCGAATATGGACAAATTCAGATTTGGTGGGAGCACACTGGAGACCACAGTATGCAGCGTAAGTGTCCACTGCCTCCGCTGCCTGTTGTAGGCAGGTCTCCATGTGCCCGAGATTGCCTTCTGTTGCCCAGATAGAGATATCATTCGCATATAGGGCATATCGCATTCCAGGCATAGAGCTTAATTTTGCGGGAAGGTCTTTCATTGCGAGGTTGAAGAGGAGGGGAGATAAAACCGCACCCTGTGGTGTACCCCCGGATCCGATGGTATAGGGTCCGTGTTCCTTGTCTTGAATTCGAATGTAGGCCTGTCGATTCGTGAGAAATTGCCAGATGTATCGGTATGTATTCTGACCACAGTTGGTATCTTGGAGGTGGTTAAGTATTACTTTATGTTTTACATTATCAAAGGCTCCTTTCAAATCCAAGGCGAGGACTACCTTGTCATTGTGAGGGAGTTCTTTGGGCTCTAATATGTCATGATGAAGTTGTAGAAGGATGTCTTGTGCGGATTTCTGTGGTCGGAAACTAAACATAGTGTCTCCAAAAGTGTGATGTGTTTCGAGGTAAGTGGACAACCTGTCTTGCACCATAGTCTCCAACAGTTTGCCGACACAAGATGCGAGGGAGATAGGGCGCAGGTGCTCCACATCAATTGGCTTGCCTGCCTTAGGAATAAACGTCACTACGGCTGTTTTCCAATCCGAGGGGAGAGGAATCTTTCCAAGCCAGATATGGTTGATGAATTCGAGGAGGGTACGGTAGGCTGCATCCGGAAGGTTCGCCAGAAGTTTGACGGTAACCCTGTCCCGCCCTGGTGCAGTACGACGTTTCATTTTGGCTAGGGCCTCCTTCAAATCATGGAGCTTGAAGGGGGCGCCCAGCTCCAGATTTGTTTGCCCTATGTATGAGCATTGAGAAAGGCGAGGGTCCACCGTGGTACAGAGATATCTGTCACACAATGTTCGGGCCAGTTGTGTTGTAGTACCGGGAAAGTTATGCATTGCACGTTGTAGGTGCCGCGCCGTTTCTGCACGCGTATGATTGGGGTCAATAAGTGCACGAAACATACGCCATGTGCTGCGGCCAGACATCTGGCGTGCAGCAGTGTTGCATCGATCCACCCAGTTAGTGTCGGCTAACTGAGCGGCATAGTCGGCAGCCTTGTAGGTGAGTTCAAGAATGCGGTGTCTGAGTTTCTTGTTGTGTTTCTGCTTTCTCCATCGTTTGGTGAGACTGCGGCGATCCTCCCAAAGATGTAGAAGATGGTTGTCTACTTCAGGGGTGGAATCAGTGAGCTGAATATATTGTTCGTTTTTGCGGGGAGTTGTCATTAGAGAGGTCACCCATTCTTGATATCACGAGTGAACGATGTCGACAGAGGGAAGTGTCGAGCGGAACTTAGTCCAATCGGGAATATGTGTTCGCGTTGTGCGGCGTTTAAGGGGCCGTGTGTAAATGGTCGTATTAATGATGCAGTGGCCACTGCCAAGGGTGTCTTGGGTGTTAAGCCTGTCGGCGTGTCGAATATTGCGGGTAAGGGTCAAATCTGGGCATGTATCCCTGGTTACCGAGTTGCCCATGCGAGTGGGATTGGCCGGATAGGTATGGAGGGTTGCACCGAGAGTCGAAATTAGTTCCGCCAATTTTCTGCCTCGGGGTTCCTCCCTAAGGTAGCCCCATCACCGACATGGAGCGTTGAAATCTCCTACAATGAGCAGGGGGTCGCGTCCAGCCACGCGCATTGCGTCTGTAAAGAGCTTAGAAAAAGGTACGTCTTTAAGTTTTTGGGGGCAGTATATACTAAGCACATGAATCGAGGGGTCTTTGCTCTGCAAAGGTAAGACCGTGACCATGACATAGGAGTATTCGGGGTGTCGATGGGAGGGTGACCTCTTGTGCTGTATAGTCTTTGTGAACTAGGATGCAGGTTTGTGTGTCCCTCTGGAAAGTCTGATAGTGAGTTTGGTGTTGGCTCCGGGCTCCTGAAGGGCGACCACGGCCACGAGGAACTCAAAGGTTTCAAGGTAAAGGCGAAAGTGGCCTCGCTTCCGCCGGTCCTTGAAACCCCTGCAATTCCACTGGGTTACTGTGAAGGGATGTGCTTGTGTCGGTGCTCGCGATCTAGGATTGGGGGCCATGATCAGAGGTTGAGGGGGTGAAGGATGCTGCTGTGTTAAAGAGGTTCGATCCACTGCAGCCCGAAGCCATGCAGAGGGCGCATTGCTCGTTATCGGAATCGTCATTACGACGAGAGAGTTTTTGGGGCGTGTGGGAACCCTACGGGGTCCTACGCGTTTAGAGAGACGTGGGTTTTCGAGAATCCATTTCTGGGCTAAGACTGATACCGAGCGCGTGATGCGGGCAGTTATGCTATCCGTCTGGGCAGCAATGGCAGCATTTATGAGTTGAGGAAGCTGTGCAGCAACGTTTTCGATAGTACAACAATAACTGATGGGCAGGTTGGTCTGACATGATTTCCAGTGAAACAGCGCAACGGCGCAAGGCCAGAGGACAAGAAAGGACGATACACGGCGCTGACTAACAACAGAATGTTTATTCAGTGAGCCATGCTTATAAAGGCGCCAGGGACACTGAAAAAACCGAAAAAACAGAAAAAAACACACACAGAACCGTGACAGATATCCCTCCAACCAGGCACGTATTTGATAACACAAGGCTAACACGTGTGCAAAAATTCATGTTCTTTCTGCAAGAAAGCGACAGAAGGGGTGCTTACGCACCTCTGACCAATGTGGCGGGCAGCGTTCTTGACATCATTTTTGTGCTCCCTCAGCCTATCGTTCAAACAACGACCAGTTTGTCCAACATATGAACCACCACAACTCAAAGGGATCGAATAAACCAGATTCTCTACGCACTTCACAAATTTTACCTCATGCTCTTTTGTGCAGATGGGTTCACCTTCATTTGACTTTTTGGGGCCATTTACACGCGCGCACAGACTTCTCAATTTCACAGGAGCTGAAAACACAACAACTACTCCGGCTCTCTTACCTATTCTTTTCAAATTATGCGATACAAGATGAATGTAGGGTATCACAGACACATTTTTTCTTCTGGTACTATGGTCGACAGCGGCGGAAAGTTTTAACTTTTTCAGAATCCCCTCCGCTACAGCTGCTCAGACGTTGAGGGGGTATCCTGCAGTAACGAGCCTCTGAACCTGATAATAAAAACTATTGGCAGCCCTGTGGGTGCAAGATTTTTTCATGGCTTTACTGAAGCAAGACGCTATAATTCCCCTTTTTACGAGCTTCGAATGAGAGGAACTGTACGGAAGCAACGGCTTTTTGCTCCTAGGTTCAAAAGATCAGTAAAAAGCCGTTGCTTCCGTACAGTTCCTCTCATTCGAAGCTCGTAAAAAGGGGCATTATAGCGTCTTGCTTCAGTAAAGCCATGAAAAAATCTTGCACCCACAGGACTGCCAATAGTTTTTATTATCAGGTTCAGAGGATCGTTACTGCAGGATACCCCCTCAACGTCTGAGCAGCTGTAGCGGAGGGGATGCTGAAAAAGTTCAAACTTTCCGCCGCTGTCGACCATAGTACCAGAAGAAAAAAATGTGTCTGTGATACCCTACATTCGTGTTGTATCGCATAATTTGAAAATAATAGGTAAGAGAGCCGGAGTAGATGTTGTGTTTTCAGCTCCTGTGAAATTGAGAAGTCTGTGCGCGCGTGTAAATGGCCCCATAAAGTCAAATGAAGGTGAACCCATCTGCACAAAAAAGCATGAGGTAAAATTTGTGAAGTGCGTAGAGAATCTGGTTTATTCGATCCCTTTGAGTTGTGGTGGTTCATATGTTGGACAAACTGGTCGTTGTTTGAACGATAGGCTGAGGGAGCACAAAAATTATGTCAAGAACGCTGCCCGCCACATTGGTGTTCACTGTCGTGATTGTTCGTGCCAGCCTCTGTATGACAAAAGCAGAATTGTTGATAGACACAAAGATCAGCTGACTAGAGAAGTTATCGAAGCGTCTGAGATCTTGAAGCTGGGTCAGAGGTAGGTAAGCACCCCTTCTGTCGCTATCTTGCAGAAAGAACATGAATTTTGCTGACGTGGCCCGGGCGCTGGGTTCCCGGTGCCGCCGATTGATGGCGCGGCCTTCTTGGGTTGTGATGGTGCCAGTTGCTGGCGTTCCATGTCGTTGTCTTGCTGGGAGGTATTGGCGCGATCCCCTCGTTCCGCGTCTTGATTGGCACCGCCTGGTGGCGTGTTCGCCGCCTTGTCCGAGCGTCTTGGTGGTGGTGGTCCTTTAGCCCGCTTAGTGAGTCCGCCAGGTGAATGAAGTTTTCGGAATTTGCCTTTACATTCACGGGAGCTGGTGAGGTGACTACCCCCGCAAACAAAAACATGGACTCCTTCCTTGCGCTTTGTTTAGGAAACAAATCGGTACGACAAGCGAACAGCCTCAAGTGAAGAGAGCGACCAAGATGCTGGAGACAGTGCCGTACGAGACAAAATTAACCGGCCAGCTCATTCTCTTCCGAACGCAGTAGCTGAGGCTTACGACGTTTGTTATTTAATAGAAATGTCGGGAGCGTTCAAGGTCGTACGTCATGTGCGCGTCCATAGCGTCGGCGCTGAGCTCAACGGCGGCTCTCAGCCATCCATCGTAAGCTATGTAAGTATACTCGCAGCTTGCGTTGAGCACAGTCAGGGCGTCCTGTAATCTATTCTCGCACGTGATGTTCCCCTCCCATATGTCAGTAAACGCGACGGCTTTGCATGGGAAGTTAGTGAAATTTTCGTGCAACATCTGCGTCTTCTCTGGGTTACTAAGGAAATCCCATACAATCTGTGCGGCGTCTCTGTGATTGCTCTTCCTGCATTTCAAACCCGCTCGCTCCGAATACGGCGCAATGGCTCCACGAACGTTGTTAGTGGATTCGCAGATGATGTACGCGCTAGCGTTTCCACTCCGTCCAGCCTTACTCTCCGCGACCCAGTGCACGAGCGGAAAATTGTTCAGGCGCGACTGCATGGCGGCGGCGAATGCGCCCTCGGAGAACAGAGCTATGGGCAAGATGACTCCAACACTTACTGCTCGAATGATGTGCTCGTTGAGGAGATCAAAGTACTGAGGTTACTGGCCGCAGCGGCGCCCCACCTTAACAGCACACCGCCGAAGAGCCGTCGCAGTGTCTCTGCCCCTGTCGGAGGAACAGAGCAGGTCAACGACGAACGCGTTGTTTACACTTGTCCATTGGATTCGCTCGGCGGTCGAAGGGCTGCTGCTGAATGTGCACGCCAAGCTCATCGCTAGGTGACAATTGATAGCACCTTTGAGCTGCATCTTCCCCGCAAGACGCGCTGTCTCCACTTCGCTTGTTTTTGCCGACAAGGCACGTGTTTGGTCAGAGTCGCATTTCATGATGACTAGGACATCATTCGGAGTGCACTATACCTTGTGAATGGGTCTTATCGAACTTCATGAATGCATCCGCGACTGCTGCAATGTTGTAGTCACAGAAGACAAAAACGAGTATTATAACATGGATCCGAATAAAAGGGCCGGTTAATTGTGACGACGGAAGCGTAATTACGTGCGCTGGAAGCACATGCCCTGAGCGCGAACCAGTCAATATTTACAATGATATGCTTGCACGCGTCCTGGAGGCGGTTCTTGAAGCTGGCCCCTGTCGAGATATCCATTAAAGGAGGTAGCCTCTTCTGTGCTCAAATAGAACAACGGAACAATGGTAAGGTAGTCTATGCCTTAATACTATAGGAACGCGAGACCTGAAAACAATGTAAAAACTATGCGCAAGTTTTATTGAAGGACTCTGTGCGGCACCCTATTTTGGTCTTTCGAGAAACATCAGAGATGACTGGTTTGTGGTGTTACTGTGAGCGAAGGCGCTGTATTCATGCGTGTATGTGCAAGAGAGTCCCAGCACGCAATCGCCGTATCGGACTGATCACTCACTTCGCCTATACAGGGTATTAAAAATTATGCTTCAGTGATTTCTTAAAACTAACTACGTGAGGTACGCGACATCGGAATCTGCGCATAAGTTAAGCTGTCAGGTGGATACAAAATGAGATGATAAATCTAACCGTCAGGCAGCTAATATTTCGGATTACACTGAGGAACTTTTGTAGCGAAAGCTACATTGGCCATGAACTCGCTGTTATGCGGTGCTCGAAGTCTCACCGTGTTCGCACCGTACCACGTGACCAACCACATGACTTGTCATGTGACCAACCGCGATACGAACCACGTGACCGGGCACTGCGCCACCTCCTCGCCATCTGATGTGAAGTCAGAGGAGAAGGCTAAGCAACCTATGCCTTAGCTGTCGCTACGCAAATCCTGGCATAGCCGAGCTAGGCCACTGCCAATTGTTTTTAGCCAATGCGATTCGCGAGAATATTTGTAGGGAAAAAAATACAGGTGGTCGCATTTCCAGGCTACACCATTTGGTAGAATTCGTCCAGAGCACGCGTGTTCCAAGATATTGGCCAACAACGTTTCCATTCATTTCGAGAAATTACGCATAGAAGGCGGTGACAGTGGATGCGAAACTCCTCCCTGGTGTGATGCAGCTGTTGCGTGGGGCGTTGCTTCCTTTTCCATAGCTGAAAGTGAAAGGACGACAGTTATCAGATTCGCCGGTCGCTCTGCGCCGTTGACAGACGAGCCCATCTTCACCGCCTTACATGCGGAACTACGCGAATCGAGCTGAAAATTCGGAAGCAAATGTCTCGGAACACCAGCAGGCTAGGAGAATTCTACCAAATTGAAATGTTTGGGGATACGATTACCTCTTAGTTTCCAATATGCACATGGCCGCCAACTGCTGTCACAGAAAAAAGATTCTTTAATTGATTTTCGTTAGGTGCCTGACGGCGAAGTTAATCTCTCGCACTGTATCCTCATGTGAACGTAACTTACATACAGAGGTAGTCTTAACTTACCGGCCAACGTCAATTTTTTAGCAATCTATAAAGCGTAATTCAAACACCCTGTATATAGTTATCTTATTCAGAATACCGCCAGTAGCGCATGCGCATTTCATGATTGTGGCTTCCTTTTGCATGTGTGTACACTCTATTTTGTCTCTCTGTTCCGCTCGAAGCGCACCTGTCTGCCGGAGTATCTTGGATTGTTTTTCCTGGCGTCTTGGTATTCGCGATGCGGAGCTACGATGGCAGTTCTACCATTCTGGCGTTTCGAATGGAAGACATTCAAAACTGCAGGCTGTATCTCGAAACTTTGTTCGATCAGATTTTTCACCCATGCTACGAGATTTATCTTTTGTTAATTTATTTGCTTCTTTCCTTGTTTGTAATTGTTTCTGTTAAGTGGGTGCGGAATATCTCTGTTCACCATGCGATTGATCGGCCCATATCAATCAAAGTCGTAGCCTCCACCGGTCAATACTAACTCGCTACACCTCGTTTGTAGGTAGTTTTCGTGAACTCGTAGTTGTGCTTACCATCCCATCGCGAACGGCATGATGGAACGCTTCCATCGTTCGCTAAAAATAACCTTCAAAGCCCAACTCGACACCACCCAATGGAGTGCCTCCCTACCACTGGTTCTGCTCAGCCTCCGTGCTACACTGAAACAAGACCTTCGTTCCACTCCCGCAGAACCTGTCTTCATATTTGAACAGCGCAATAAAACAAACGGGACACAACGAAGGAGAGTAGGTCAGACAGGTTCAGACAGGAGCAGCTGTGCACGCGTGGCAGCTAGGAAGTCTGGAGGCGATGGAGAGGAGGGGAACAAGCTAACCCCAAGCAATGAGGTCACAGTCAATGATAAGAGGAAGCATAATGCGGAAGTTAGGAGAGAGGAAGGGACTACCCTAGTGCTTGTCGCTTGTGACTCAATTATGAGTAGATGCAAAAGAACTATAATGGAGCGTGTAAAGGTTGATAAGCGGGTAGCAGTCGGAGCATTCACGGGCAGGACAATGGTCGAAGTACTGAGAGAGACAAAAAGCGAACTTTCTAAAGAGCGCAGTTTGGTAGTGGTAGCGGCGGGGCTAAATGATGTCCTGAATGGTGAAGCAGCAGAAGTAGTAGGAAGTGTAGCGGAGGGAGTTGACGATTAAAGGGAGATAGCACAGCAAGTCCAGATCGTCGTGTGCACAGTGCCGGAAGTGCAAGGATGGAACGGAGAAAGTGCCAAGGACGTTGTGGCTGTTAGTCGGGAAATAAGGAAGTAAAGCCAGGAGAAAGGCTTTGAAGTGGCAGACATAAACAGGGAAGTGCATAGATCAGGCTTTGGCGGAGGATTTACACAAAATGGCATCCACTTTAATGGAAGACTAGGAGCCGAGACAGGCTGGCGCCTGGCATGCCGGGCTGCAGCTTTCTTAGCGTGTTCACTGTGGCTCACGGCGTAGGGTAGGTAGAAGCAATGTAGAATGTGTAGCAATGGAGGCTGATGCCAATAAAATGGGCACTAGGAGGTCCAGGAAGAAAACTAAAAAATAGAAGTCTAACACCAGAATTAGGTACAAAAACATGCAAGGTGGTACAAAGAGAGAGAAGTGATTAGAAATAGAACAGCATTTAAAGGACGAAGAATTAGGTGTATACTCGCTATGCAAGACACATCTCAGGGATCTAGAAGACGCACCGTTTATATATGGCTACATCTGGGAAGAGAGCAACAGAACAACAACGGAGAGGAAGGGAGTAGGAGTAGGTAAGCTGATACACCAAGGTACAAGTTGTCAAAGAATAAGGTCAACATGCGAGGAACATGCTTTGGTATCAGGTACAGTTGCCGGTAAAAGACATACCTATTTATTTAGGTACCGGGGCAAATGCAGGCACGAGAACAAGGATCTAGTTTAATGTCTCGATGACGATATAAAGCAGTTTGGACAAGGCGCCGATATTATTCTGCTGAGTGGCATGAATGCCCAAATCGAGGATCTGGATGGATATACAGATTGTAACGGGAAGTTGATGCGAGGCTTCTGTGAGCGACACAACCAAGTTATTGTAAATAGAAAAACTAAGTGTGAGGGACAAATCACGTGAGAATCCCGCAACAGGCAAACGACCATTGACTACTGCTTAATGGTCGCAGGGGAGGTATAGCAAGCTCGCAATGATGGAAATATACGAGGACAGGAAGTACAGCTAGGAAGTGAACATAAGCGTATTAGTCTTCAGTCGGGAGCCCTGATCAAACGAGAAATGCAGAGATGTCAAAAAGAGTAGAAAAAGTAAAGTTAAATGACACACGATTAGCGCAAATAGCGGCCGGCATAGAGGAAGCAATAGAGAAACATCCCATGGAAAAGTTGGATTGTAATCAGTTAGAACTACTCATTGGTACAAAAATAAAAGAAGTGAGAGGAGTAAACAGCTGGAGAGTAAAGAGGAAGCCACGCAGTTGGTGGAATAAGGAAATCAGAGGGCCCATCGAACAACGACGGTTGGAATCACGGGAGCACCCAGAGGCAAAGAGGGCGCAGTTATCTGAAAAGGAAATAGGCCAAAACTTGGAATCTTATCGACAAAAGAAACAAGAAGTGCAGGTCCTCATTCAGGCTGAAATAAAGCAAATAAAGCAGTCCTCTGATCGCTGCCTGGCTGAAATTCGCCATGCAACTAAGGGGGGGTAAGAAAATGCTGGAACCATATAAGCTGGCTGGGTAAAACAAATCACAGAAAGCAGGAACAGAGTCACGATGCCGAGAGAATATGTTTAGAGGGAGATGACAGTGTGAACTACATTGCGTCAATTGTAGCCGATTCATTTCGGAAAGACGATAGGGTAACCGCCCCAAATGAGGGAGCAACACAGGATAGCGCCATAGAAAACAGCTTAGAACTGACCAATCTTAACTGAAGAAAGGCGGAAGGAAACGCTCCATAATGCACGTGCGCAGGGATAGACGAAATTTCAATAATGTTAACTAATAAACTTGGCCCAAGAGGCAAGGAAATGCTGATAAAAGCATTGAAGGCAGTCATAACAAATACGCAAACTCCGCACTGCTGGAAACAGAGTATAATGAATTTTACATATAAAGGGAAAAGCGGTAAGACGAACATAAAGTCCTTCCGAAAAATTACGATAACATCAGTTATATACAGGCTGGTGACGCAGGCAGTAAAATCAAAAATGCAGTCTTGGGTAGAAAGTAATAGAATACTAGGAGAACTTAAGAACGGGTTCACAAGTGGTAGGCGCTTAGATGATAGCCTGTTCGTGCTGACCCAGTGCATAGGAATAGCTAAGGCGGAAAACAGAAATCTGTATTTAGCCTTCCTGGACATAAGCGATGCATACGGAAACGTGAACAGGGAACTCCTATGGAGCCTATTAAAATATGAAGGTATCGGTCGTGAGGTGATGGAGAAAGTAAAGTTGAAATAACATGTGTAGGAATTAGATGTACAACAACTCTCGAGGTACACAAAGGATTAAGTCAAGATTGTCCTCTAACATCGCTGCTGTTCACGCTTTATATGATAAGTATGGAAACAAGTCTACAAGGAAGCAATCTAGGTTATAATCTGTCGTACAGATTAGGCGGAAAGATTGCTGAGCAACGACAACCGCGTTTCATGTAAGCGGACGATATTGTACTGTTAACAGATAGCCAGGAAGATTTGCAAATTCTGGTTAACTGCTGTGGAGATGAAGGAGACAGTCTAGGTTTCAGTTTAGCGCACCTAAATCCGGTGTGATGATTTTCAATGACACAACTGATCAGGAGCTCACAATACAAGGCCGTGAAATACCCCGAGTGGCCGAATACAAATATCTCGGGGTATGGGTAAACGAAGGGCAGATGTACACGGAAAAGCACGAGCAGTCTCTCATAGCAAAAGGGCGAAGAAATGCTGGAATAATGAAACATAGGGCATTGGACGGGGGGGGGGGGATAAAACAGGTATGAAATACTGAGAGGTATTTGAAAAGAAATAATGGTGCCGGGGCTTACCTTCAGGAACGTCGTTCTGTGCTTAAGCGCACGCAGAAATTATGTCGAGATAAGATGTAAATTAGAGAGCTGTTGGAAGATTAGCACTAGGTTTCCACGGGAAAATCTCAAACGAGGCAGTCCAGGGGGATATGGGCTGGACATCGTTCGGAGCACGGGAAGCTCAGAGTAAAATACTATACGAAGAACGCCGGAGGAAATTAGACGATAACAGGTGGACAGCTAAGGTATTTAAATACCTATACAGAGCGTTCACTCACAATGACGGAAAAGAACTAGGAAGGCAACCAGTAAGTATGTAAGTTACGTGGCCAGAGAAAGACAAAGCATTAAACTACAGGTTAAAAACGCGGAAGGTAAAAATTGTATAAATTCAATCGAAAAGAAGATTGATGTAGAACTATATCGATACTGGAAACAGCAGATAAAGAAAGGAGCGTTTTATGATACCTCAAGAGGCATGGCCCTTACTCTTTGCAGCTAGGTCAGGATGTCCTACAACGCGCAGCCATAGAGATGAATTAAACGAAGATGACACATGTGCTGTGTGTGGTAAATCTATAGAATCAATAGAACGCCACATACTAAAATGTAATGGTATCCATCGCGATGTCGATGCTGGCACAGTCACTCTTCCTGAGGCCCTAGTGTTTAAGAGATAACAATAGTAATGTAAATAAATCTCCGGTGGAAATTAGCAAAAAGCGATTGGAAGATTTCTGGTTCTAAAGCAGAGTTTACATAAGGTTATAACTGTAGAAAGACGTATTTAAAGAGAATGGCGAATTTTAATACATTACAACACACTTGAACAAAAATAAAGGAAGAAAGCTGATAATGGTGACAACTGCCATCACCCCGTTATAAAGCGGTCGCTCCTACCTTCCATCCATCGATTCATTCGTCGTCACTAGTCGTATGCGCATTCTACTGTGAGTGAATGTGGAAAGATGGACGTGCACCTCAAACAGCATGTGAACATATAGTACTGTGTGAAGGTCCGCAAGAGAGCCACAAAGAGGTAGGAGCACCACCGTGACGCTTACGGCAACAAGACATTTTCGAGTGGCACAAGAGGTTCGCTTCCGGGAGGACGTCGTTGGAAGACGACACAAAGCAGGGGCTCCCTTCAACCTCACGGAATAAAAACAACGTCGATCGGATCAGGGAAATCGTACAGCAAGACCGCAGAATTACAGTCCGCATGCTATCAGATCCTCTCGACATTAGTAAGACAACAGGAGACCAAATTTTGCGTGAGAACTTGCGGAAACGAACGCCGAACGACAGACCTGTGCCGCACTCCCTCACACCGGACCAGAAGGACACGCGGGCATCAGTAAGAGCTGATTTGCTCTCCGATGCAGAGAAGGATGCTGCATTCGTCGACAGAAATGATTGCTGAAGACAAAACGTGTTGTTTTCAATACGATCCTCAAACAAAGATGCAGAGCGTTGAATGGCGGTCCACAAGTTCTCCGGCATCAAGATATGTGCGGCGACCAAAGACCAAAACAAAAACGATACTGATAGTTTTTTTCGATGCCAGAGGTGACATACCCCACGAGTTCGTCTCACAAGGGCAGACGGTAAATCAGCAGTTTTATGTCCGCGTGCTCCAACACATGCGTGATGCACTGCTACGCCATCGCCCTGACCTCTAGGCATATGGACAATGCAGCCTTCTTCACGATTACGCAAGGCCGCGCACTGATCTCAGCGTGACAAAATTTCTCGCCAAGCACAGCATTACTGTACTTCGCCATCCGTCATACTCGCCTGACTTCTCCTCATGCGATTTTTTTTTGTTTCCTCGTGTGAAAGGAGCCCAAAAAGTCGCTGGATGGGGAGCGTGGAGGCCATTCAAGACGCCACGACAGAGAAGCTGACAGCCCTGCTAGATGAAGCGTTATCAAACTGTTTAAAAGACCTGAAGAAGCATTGGAAGCTGTGTATAGACTGCAAGGGAGACTATTTCGAGGGGTGCTGCACAAATGATTTCAATTTTGAAAGCATTTTTTTTAATTTACTCAGTCTCGGAACTTTGCGGAAAAAGGTTTACATTTTCTGTGCTTTGTCAAAATTTCAGTAATATTTCTGCATATTTTATTAGTAGGACATTCACGGGGAATAGTCTTTACATTTTCAAGGAAGGTTAGAAACTGGGCAAAAGGACGATGACAAGAGGTAAAGAAACGAATACGACACCCCGGGCGCCCTCCATACAGGGTGATCAAAATCATGCCGGAAGGTGGTCACGCTTTATACAGGATGATCAAAATTAGGCATGCGGAGAGGTACATAAAGAAATCAGGGGCAGATTGTGGACCTAAAGAGCAGTGAGGCGAAAGCCTTTAACGCGGTGTTGCTCCTTGTGTCACTGGTGAGTGGCTAAGATGTTAATTAAGTACAAGATACACTGAAGGGCATTTGGGAGCTATGCATCAGATTCGACGCCTTTCTGCAAACACTCTCCAGCTTCCTAGACAAGCAGAACTACATATGCGTTGGCAGGAAGTCGCGAATTCATTAGCACACTCAGGTGTGGAATGGAAGAATGATGGTTCCAATCCCATCATGCACGAAGACTTTTTTTCTTATCGAGCTGAGGACTGTCATGAACGGACGGACGGACGGACACAGCGAGTATGAGCAATTAAAGGTTTTTGCCTTAAATGGGAGAATATACTTGGCAATATCAGGCACCTAATTAACAATAAACGATTAATGAACTTTATTAGTGACTGCAGCATGCGGCTATGTTTATATCGGAAAATAAGAGTCAGTCGTATTCTTACAGATTTCAGTTAACCAGAACTCTCCTAGCATGTGTGTGTTCCGAGACATTTGCTTCCGAATTTCCACCTCAATCCGCGTAGTTGCGCATGAAACGGGGTGAAGATAGGCTCGAAACTCCTCCCATCGTGACGCGGTGTTTCATCTGTCAACGGCGTTGAGCGACCGGTGAAGCTGATAACTGTTGTCTTTTCACTTTCGGCTATGGAAATGGGAATGACGCCCGACGCAAAAGCTGCATCACACCAAGGAGGAGTTTTCCATCGACTGCCACCGTCTTGTATGCGTAATTACTCGAAATGAATGGAAACTATGGGGGCGAATATCTTGAAACACGCGAGCTCTGGTCGAACTCTACCGAATGGTAAAGCCTAGAAAAGCGACCGCTTCGGTTTCCAGAGTGAACCTCCACCCTAGCTGCAATGGCTAAACAGTTTTTAGATATATTTCAGTACATAAGGCGCTTCACGTTGACTATTACCTCCTAACTTTGGGCCCTCCTGACGGCATAATATGTGCAGAGGTGGATTATCACGTACCTCACACAAACTACCAATAAGAAATATAAAGCTTAATTTTGATCACCCTGCATGTGAAAGGTGCATCAGTTACTCATACATTATTTTGTAGGTAAGTCTGCACAGAAAGCAGCGTAATGTAGTTATAGTTAAATTGTAGCTCTGTTCTTTGCCTAAAAGAAGACCTCTAAAGTTACCAACAAAACTATTTTGGCGTCTAGTTTGCGTATTTTAGATAAGCAAAAGAAAAGTTTCCAATTGATAAGATTAAGTTGGCATACTATTGGTAGATGGAAAGGCCGCAAAACATTTTCGTCCATATTTATAGAAGGTGTTTCAAGTCAATCATTGCAAGAAATCGCGAAAGCAGCAAAATGCGTAAAAATAGTTTCTTTACATGTCGATGATAGAGTTGAATTTCGCAATGATAGCTTGTGACAAAGAATGCTGGGCTGAAAGGTGTTTTCGTTGCACAAAGTGAGGTCTAACTCCCATTTCCCAAATAATTTGCCCTAGATAATGATATCTTTAGCTTTGTTGTAGATATTGCACCACAGCAGACGTTGAATTCTTATGAACATTCTTATAATGTGCAATATCTGGACAGAATTTAGAAACTATAAAAATCCTTTTCTAGCGTGATCCACACCCCTTGCTGTTCTGTTTTCTTCATATTTGCGCAGTATTATTTGCTTATGTGTGAAAGATGTAAGGCCCAGCTGGTTTAGAAAAGCTTCCGTGGCCACCTGAATGACCGCGTGAAGGCTCTTGCCGAAGCAAGTGCGCAGCTGGAAGTCTTCCCTAGGTTTTTGATAAGCTTGCTGGAGCCGCCCTATGCGCCCATGAACACACAAATAACTAAGCACAATTCAGGCGTCTTTACACTTAGTGGATGGTGTAGTCGATCACGAATTGACGCCAACAAGATAGTCAAAAACAGCGCCACTTCAACTCTAGCACTCTTGGATTGTTAATGCGGGACGTGCTGTCTCCCAAGGACTCCTCTTAAAGCTTTAAAGGTACAGGCATTTCGAATGTAATGGTTGGAACCTATGATGGTTTCATTTGCAAGAGTGCAAAGCAGCAGGTCCGAACAGCCGGAAAAGTGATAGCGGTGAAAGTCCATTAAAATTTCGTTAACTATCCGCTATTTGTAGGAACAGTTATGACACATTTATGTAGTTTCCCCAGAATATAGCTTGAAAATCGATCTTAAAATGTGCTTTCCGGTAAGGGCTGCACATCACCAAATTTGCGAGAAAAAAACATGTGAGGCCCTTGCCCGCATGTGTAAAGAACATTATGAAGCTGCTCATGTTCACGGCTAAGACGACAAAATGCGAGGCGCCGCTGCATTAGAGAGAGAGTTGCAGTGCAGTGGTAAAAACATTTAGGCAACCCATTTCAACATAAAACGATGTGCAATGCGCAACAGACAGACACGAGCCCTCACTTGCGTTTTTCTCAATGAACTCGATGCGCTACTTTGCATCCATCCTTTTGGGCTAAAATGTGTATAAGCTATTCCTACTTGGCATGCTGGAGTGAACCGTAGAGTGATTCAAGAAGAATAAAACTTAGAAGGCGTGAGAAGCTGGACGCCATCGTGCCGCGTAAGCTCGTTGATGATGCTGCTGTCTGGCAGGCCCCTCAACATTCACATCTGCATCGCCTGAGCACATCCGCTTGTCCAAATACGTTTTTAGGCGCACCACTTCGAACAGGAGAACACTTGACCGCAGAATACAACCACCGAAGTAAAGTGAGCACAGTAGGTACCACTTCAACGTGATGTCCCCATCGGAATGCTCCTTTCCTTCGTAGCAGTGGTCGCCTGTAGTATACGCATTGCAGCGTATGTATCGCCAGCCAGTCTCGGAGGCTCGAGACACCAGTGAAAATATCAGGTGGGTTCCTGAGGGGACTGCCCCTGGCCACAATGAAGGTGGCTAGCTGCGTGTCGAACTGCGGTTCACCTCTGACGATGCCAGAAAAACTCCGTCTACATCTCCAACCCTCTTCGGCGACAAAGACGCGAGTACCGCCGGCCACCATCGCCGGGCACCACTTTTCGGCGCTACTTCGGAATGGCGGTTCGCTCGACATCAACGCAGCGTGCAGATCGCGCATGAACTCGCTGTGAGTTGCGCCCGTGGAGAGCGCCTTCGCCACGTACGTGCCAGGGTCAGTGCACACGCGGAGCTCTCCGCTCCGCAGCTTGGGAACTAGCTTATCGGCGGTGTCGTCGGAGTCGAGCCGCTGGCCGACGCCGACGCTCATCGTCAGCAGGCTCTGAACGTAGGCCGAGAGTAGGAACATGCCGAGAGCCGAGAAGGCGTCCCGGGAGTCGTGAGCTCAGGTAGCGGGGGTACGATGGTGACAGGCTGAGAACAGCGGCCAAAGTGGCGACCACGATACGTCCCATGTGGAATCGTGCGCTCCTTCCTTCCGTTCTTTTGAGGACACAAATGCAAGCGACAATAGCCGAGAAGTTCGTTTCGACACCGTGCGAGATGAGATTCAGCCGCCAGATCTTTTTTTTTTCTGAATGTGGTAGCCGAAGCTCATGTCGTTTGTATGACGCTCAGCCATTGAGCTACACGAATAAACTACACACACGAGCGCTGGCTACCAACAAGGGATTATGTAATCATTCACCTGTATGTGGAAAAAAGAAGCCGTAGGTGTTAATCAAGCCACCAAGAAAGTTTAGCTCTTTTTCCGAGAAGAGCTGAATTTTCTGGCCGGCTTGATGAACACCTAAAGTTTCTTTTGTGCCACATACAGCTGAATGATTCAACTATCCCTTGTTGGTTGTCTGCGCTCCTGTGTGTCGTTTCTTCGTGTTGTCCGCGTTTCATCGTGCTGTTTCTAAGTGCTGTCGATTGGAAACTGCCCCGCAGTGGTTATGTGCCATCTTTTTTGAGGCCAACCAACCAACCAATCAACCAAAGAACTGAAGGCACACCCATACCTTGGCACCAGTCTACCCTCTTATTTGGGCTCTCCTTACTGAACCCTGGCCAATCCCCGTCGTGAGTATGTGCCATGTTGTTAAAGAAACAACAACGAACGGCCGCGTTTCAGCTTGTCTTTTACAATGGCGCAGTCGACGAACGGCGATCCCGAGCCGACTGCTCTTTTCCCTCAGCTCGTCCTTCGCAGCGTCCGGGAAGTTCCACGACCGGCTAGCTGCGCGCCTGCCGCCTCCCTGTACTTCGCGGAGGGCGTCAATGCCTCCTCGGTGGAAGCGGCCCTGGACCACACCCCTTCGGAGGCTTTAGTAACGGCTCAGGCCTCCCTTGGTGGATTTTTCCCTCCTTCCCGAATTCGTGTACGCTATCTGCCAGCCCATCTTTCCAGCGTCGCTGCCGGAATACGGGGACTTTCCTGAGGACCCAGCGCAGTGGGTTGAAGCCATCGAAACGGCTGCCCAGCGCTCTGCCTGGTCTTCCGAGACCACTCCGGCCGTGGCGGAAGACCGTCTCCGCGCTGGCGCTCAGGATTGGCACCAGTATGAAGGTCGGCACTACCCCACCTGGTCGGCTTAAACAGCAGCCATCGTGGCCGGTTTCGCCCCACTTCCAAGCGCGCATGATGCTAAGTACATGCGGACGCCTTCGTGCGCCTATCCGTCGTACTGGAGGACACCTCGTGTCGTCGCGGAATGCACTCTTCCTCCATGACGTCTGCCGAGGTTCCGCGCATGCAGTATCAACACGGAGAGGTGCAGCCGGGAACGAGCGCCCCGATTTCTCGGGAGCGTGTGCGAAAGGCGGTGAAGTGCCTCAACTTGGCGGGTGGATACAGTTTCCTCCATCACAGCGACACCGTTGAGGACGCTTCATTCATCGGACCGCGATGGAACACGGGAGGCCAAGGAAGTTTCATCGCATCCGGGAAGCACAGGAGGTTGAATTGGAAGTCATTGATGAGAAGGAAGGTCGCAAAGCGGCAAAAGCTGTTATACTGGGCGGGAATTCCGCGCAAAGTATTTGCAGCAATGTCGAGAAGCAACACATCGGCACCCCACCTTATGAGGTTGTGGTCGGCCAACAGCCTCAACTGACCGCAGCGTCCAAAGTGGCAACTCAAATCAATATTGGAATCCCTGTGACACGACGGGAAGCCACGACAATGTGCTGTGTGGTCGTGCATGTGTTTTTCAGATCCGCAGTCGTGGCCGAGTGTGAAGTGATAGCGAAGACGAGCAGGAAGGGACGAATGCATCCGGAGGTGAAGACGATGAAGACTAATAAAAGCTAGGAGTTGAACTTGAACTTGATCTTTATTTACCAGAAAGGCTGGTGGGTCACCTATGCTAAACGTTGTAATCAAACAGCTTGACGAGGCCCACGCAACCCTTACAAGGCAGCATAGACGAGACCACTAAATAATAACAATACTAATAAAAATGATGATAAAAAGGTTAACATGAAATATTCAGCTTTAACAAACACTTAAAAACACTTACAAGTAGGTCCGTAGAAAATGTGTACACTAACATTGCATTTTTGTTACAGATTGACACAAATCGCATGAATATTGAGAAGGCATCTTCATCAGCAATTGTAAGGAATCTGTGAAGGAATAACTCAGAAACACTGTAGCGAAAAACTACGTTGCAAATTGGAAAAAAGCTGTAGCAGTTTGTTTTAATAATAACTTCTTTATTTCCATCAGTGATGGAGGAGACTGCGAGTAAAAGTCGCTTTAGAGGCAAGCGACTTGACTAGAGCCCGCAGCCTCCTTTACAAGGCAAACAGCGATTGAGCAGGAGATATACATAGCAATTGACCACATGTGAAATTTGCACAAAAAATAAACGCAAAAACACAGATTACCTGAAAAATGCTCTTCAATTATTTAATAAAGATTGAGTGACAAAGTGTTGACGTAAAGCACGTACATCAGTTATATAAGTATCAAGACTTGATTTCAGAAACAAATTTAAAAGTGTTGGTAGTGTGTATGATATCTTTTGTGTAGAATAATTGGCACGCGGAGTGACTATCTTCCACTGTTCCGTACACCTTGTGATGTAAGAATGTGTGCTCCTGGTGAGATTAGATAACTCATGAAGGAACTGTAAATTCTCTTTTACCTCCCGTTTGAAAGCTTGACTTAACTTGTAATGATAAAGGTTAAACACGGGTATTATATTTGCTTTCGGAAATAAATCTGATGTGTGGGCATTGTAAGGCATGTCAAATAGTACTCGCAAAAACTTTTTCTCTAGTATATGTATCTTTTCTAGATTCGTACGTGATGTGGTACCCCACACGAGCAGACAGTAATAAAGTGTAGAGAAAAATAGAGTGTTATAAACAAAAACCTTGATTCTGTAAGGTAATAGTGGTCTCAGCCGCACCATCATGCCAATTACACGAGATAATTTGTCCAATATCGATTCTATGTGCATGTCCCAAAGCATATTCTGTGTGAAAATAACTCCAAGTATTTTAAACTATCTACAATTTCTGTTTACATCGTCATAGACAAGGTTGACGGAAGTGATTATTTGCTTAGATTTGGGCCTAAAGATTATTGCTCTCATTTTTTTATATTGATTTGTAGACAGTTTTGTTTTGACCATAAATGAAGAATTTTCAGAGCAGTGTTAGCTTTATTCTCAAGGCTACTAATGTCAGGTGATGAAAAAAATATACTCGCATTGTCTGCGTTCATTACGTATTTCGCATCTTTATAGATATTTACTAAGTCATTTATATATACAATAAACAGGAACGGGCCAAGAATACTACCCTGAGGAACGCCGCTGGTGATATGTCTCAAATTTGAGCGGCTATTGTTTATTTCCACGTATTGATAGCGATTATCAAGATATGATTTTATAAGGCTTCCACAGTGCCCTCGAATACCGTAGATTTCAAGCTTATCAAGTAGAACCGAATGAAGGATGCAATCAAATGCTTTAGTAAAATCAATATAAATACCAAGGACAATGTTCTTAATTTCAAATTGCGAAAAATAAATTCTTTTTGATGAAGTAGTGCTAATTCTGTAGACCGTCGTTTTCTAAATCCAAACTGGGCTGGAGAAATTAGGCTATGTTTGTCAAAAAAATTCGAAACCTGCATTAGTAATAGTTTTTCTAGTCCCTTCGAAAAAACAGGTAATATAGAAATGGGCCTGTAATTTTTAGTATCTTTAACGTCACCTTTCTTGAACAATACCGACACTCTGGCTATTTGCATCCGTTTAGGAAAGATAGCGCTTGACAAAGACAGATTAAAAATATAGGCAATATACGGGGAAATGATATCAAGCACATACTTGATAGGGCGAACCTGCATGCCTTCTGCATCGCAACTTGAGCTATTTTTTATTGAAAGGAGAACTGATGTCACCTCGTGCTCAGTAAAGGGGTGAAGAAAGAGTGAAGATGAATTTCTGTTTCGTATAAATTCACTAATATCAGACGACGCACTACCACCAGAAAAGTTTACAAGGTAATCATTAAAAACATTTGCAAGAGCACTTCCTGATACTTCGTTTCAACCAAGTATTAGAGTTGGTATTCGCGGAGCTGATTTTCGACGATTTAAGACATCATTTATATTTCTCCATAAGGTATCAGGTTTGTTCAAACAACCCTCGAATACTGCATGAAAATAGGACTTCCCATGCAATTTTAGTTCCTTATTTAGCTTGTTCCTATATGACTTGTATTCCTTTAATGTACTTGGATCCTTAATCTTGAACAACTTCTGATAGAGCACATTTTTATAATTATTCGTTTTAGCAATTCGGGGGTTATCCATGGCTTCCGTAATTTTTAACCAAGCCTGAGCTTTTTTTCTGGAAAATGGTTCTTATATATTCGAGAGACTTCATCAATAAGCTTGCCGTACGCGATTTCAACGTGATCTTTTTCTAAAATTTGTTTAAGGTCGCACCGTAGAAGTTCGTCTGTGAAGCTATCTAGACGTATATGAGTAATATTTTGACATAGGATATACTCATGCTTCCTGTACTTTCTAAAGTAGTGTTTTCTTATAAAGAGAAACACTGGAAGGTGATCACTAAGATCGTGTGACATCACCCCGGCAGTAGCATGTTCAGTGTCAGAATTCGTAATGAGCAAGTCCAACAATGTTTCACTTTCGGATGTAATCCTTGTTGACGTACGGATTAAATTTTCATAACCATTTGAAGCTAAAATATTTACCATAGTTTTTTGTGGTACAGAAGGGGTCAGCATGTCGATATTAAAATCACCAGCGGACACCAAGTAATTGCTATTTTCTGCAGTAAAAGACAGCAGCTGTTCATAAAAAGAAAGGAACTGAAGAACATTTCCATTTGGAGGCCTGTATCAAACAGAAAATATGTACTCATTCGCACCAACTGTTACGATTTCAAAATCTTCGCAACAAACACAAAAGTCGGGAAGCAATTCACAACTCACACGTTCTTTCAACAACAGCAAACCACCACCGCCACGGCGGTTTGTTCGGTTCACACAAAACGATTGATAATGTCTTAACTTAGGCACGTCACGACGAGCTCTGCACCAAGTTTCACTGAGCATTACAGCATCAAACAAAAAATGAAAACCATTGATAAAGTCATCTATATCTCTTTCTTTGTTATAGAGCGAACGAACATTAAGGTGAAGACACTTCAATGAACCAGCATGTTGATTTGAGACAAGATTATCTACCTCATGCGGAAAGAAAGGACTATCAGTAGCCATCTTTAAGCGGGAAAGATCAACTTCAGTACGCTCACAAAAGAGCAGGCTCAGGAAGGAAGGTCTGATCTGTGACGCACTGCGATCACAGAATCGCCCTCGGTCTTTCGCAGCAAGATCTTTCCATTCCTGTGCCAGGCGAATTTGTACCCATTTAGTTTCGCCCAGTCTTTAGCCTCTCGAAGCAGTTGCCGGTTGTAACAGGTCATATTTTTCTGAAAGAACACCTTGGATTTCTTTTCCCTCAGCTTCGAGCGGCTGTCCAGCCATTGGTCTCGAACAGATTGCCTGAGATACCTCACAATTATGCCAGGAGTGCGGCCGGCTTTTGCATAGAAGGCGGTGAATGGCAGTGACATCGGTTTCACTAAGTACAGGGACCTCAATCAATGTGGCAAGAGAATTAACTTTCTCAAGCAAATTTTCGTTGTCAGCTGCACTAACACCGTGAATTTCTAGGTTTAACTTGCGGTTTCTCCATTCCACCTCATTTAGATCCGCCTCTAACTTCTTTGTCGCATCGTCACTAGCGTGAGAGCTCTGTTCAAGGTGTTCAAGCCTTTTCCGGATTTCTTTCGTGTCCTTTTCTTGTACAGCCAATCGTGCCAACATCTCGTCATACTTACCAGACATTAGTTGTACCGAGCGCTCAATGCTTGGCACAGTCTCTCTGAGCGGCAACAACTCATCCAACTTTTGACTTATGTTCGCTAAAAGCGACCTTATATCAGTTAGTTCATCAGCTGACGACTTCCCGCTTGAGCCTTCACTATCCTTTCCTGCAACACTGCAAGCAGAGCAAGTCCACTTTTGTTTAGCCGATTCAAATTTTTTCTTATATTGTTTATCCGATAAGCCAGCACATGTCCCAATGTGAAAAAGCCCCTTAAATTCGCCACATGACACAGCCATTTTATCTGAGCTAACAGCTTCATTGCATGAGCAACAGATGCCTACAGATACAGAAACACAGGGAAGCAGACTGGAGTGGCGGCAGCGGTAGAGTAGACAACATGAAATGAACTAAAGAGCGAATGTTACAAGGCGTGGACTAACCTGCGTAGAACAGGGGAAAGTAAGCCAATGTGCCAGGGTCGCTACCGCTGCTGCCAAAGTGTCGTTGTCTTCCACGTCGGCGGCTTTTATAGCGAGGAATCGGGACGGCAGTGGCACCCGGTGGCAGAAATCGTCGACGCTATCAGCTGTAGATAGCAGCCAGGCTGAAGAATCCGCACGTGTAGGTAACACGGGAACGATGCAGCACCAAAAACAAAAAAAGGTAGGTAGCGCCACAAGGACTACCGCCGGAGACACAACGTCCGTCGAAGAATCTGCGTAGAACAGGGGAAAGTAAGCCAATGTGCCAGGGTCGCTACCGGTGCCTCCAAAGGGTCGTTGTCTTCCCCGTCGGCGGCTTTTATAGCGAGGAATCGGGACAGCAGTGGCACCCGGTGGCAGAAATCGTCGACGCTATCAGCTGTAGATAGCAGCCAGGCTGAAGAATCCGCACGTGTAGGTAACACGGGAACGATGCAGCACCAAAAACGAAAAGGGTAGGTAGCGCCACAAGGACTACCGCCGGAGACACAACGTCCGTCGAAGAATCTGCGTAGAACAGGGGAAAGTAAGCCAATGTGCCAGGGTCGCTACCGGTGCCTCCAAAGGGTCGTTGTCTTCCCCGTCGGCGGCTTTTATAGCGAGGAATCGGGACAGCAGTGGCACCCGGTGGCAGAAATCGTCGACGCTATCAGCTGTAGATAGCAGCCAGGCTGAAGAATCCGCACGTGTAGGTAACACGGGAACGATGCAGCACCAAAAACGAAAAGGGTAGGTAGCGCCACAAGGACTACCGCCGGAGACACAACGTCCGTCGAAGAATCTGCGTAGAACAGGGGAAAGTAAGCCAATGTGCCAGGGTCGCTACCGGTGCCTCCAAAGGGTCGTTGTCTTCCCCGTCGGCGGCTTTTATAGCGAGGAATCGGGACAGCAGTGGCACCCGGTGGCAGAAATCGTCGACGCTATCAGCTGTAGATAGCAGCCAGGCTGAAGAATCCGCACGTGTAGGTAACACGGGAACGATGCAGCACCAAAAACGAAAAGGGTAGGTAGCGCCACAAGGACTACCGCCGGAGACACAACGTCCGTCGAAGAATCTGCGTAGAACAGGGGAAAGTAAGCCAATGTGCCAGGGTTGCTACCGCTGCTGCCAACAGGTGTTAATCATATGATGTGTTTATATTTGTTTAATATGGGCGGAAGATTGTGACGTAAAGACTGGAGCTCGTAATCAGTGCGGAAAAGTGTACGAGCCATGTGTCTCTACTGCGTGTGTATATGATGTTAGTGTGATGCTGCAATGGACCAGTATTTGCTAAAAGTGACCGAAAGCCGCGTTTCAGCTTGATTCTTTTACAGGCTGTGCAGTTGAGCATGACCAATTACGCATATTGTGAAAGAAGTCTTGGCGGAGGCGGCTAAACGACCGTATCTAGCATTTATTCTAATGGCGAACGTTAGGCGCGTGCCACAGGCGGAGCCGCGGGATGATGATGGTATGTACAAGTGAAAGAAGGTGATCCAAGGAAGGCTCACAATATACAGTGTTGTGCGTTTTTATCGTGAAGACTAAAAAATTCCACGCCTCAACCACTTACTCATTTGCCGTGAAACTGCACGCAGAGCTTGCGTATTATGGTAACTTTTGTATCGTAGCAAGTTTTAACACGGTACTTACTTAGTTGAGCAGTGCATGATGCGAAAACATAATCGTCTACGCAGAGATCGGCAACCAAATCTAGCAGACGACACTTTTTCGCTGAAGGGCGGCAGTGGTGCTATCTGTTTTCGGCAGTGGAAAGCGTTACTACAAGGCCGCCGAGACTAAAGCCCCTCCATGACGCTACCGCTTTTATGGAGGGGCTTTAGCCGAGACGAGCGTTGCAAACAGTATTCTTTGAAAGGTAAAGGCTCGTTAAATCAGCTGTTCTGATATTTTCCCCCTCAGTTAGCCAAAAATGTTGTGAGCGCTTCAGTTGAAACAGACGAAATGGCGGGAAATTCATATTCAAAAAGCCCGCACACCTTGGAACGTTCTCCTCGATGATCTCGTCGTACGCTTTCCGCTGCCGAAAACAGATGGAGCCACTTCAGCGAAAAAGCGT
The DNA here is from genome assembly GCA_030143305.2 of Amblyomma americanum. NCBI lineage: Eukaryota > Metazoa > Arthropoda > Arachnida > Ixodida > Ixodidae > Amblyomma > Amblyomma americanum. Next base: position 83,607 of record JARKHS020012457.1, on the reverse strand, counting down.
CGTCTGCGAGTTTTATTATTATTGGTTGCCGATCTCTACGTAGACGATTATGTTTTCGCATCATGCACGTCTCAACAAAGTAAGTACTGTTGTTAAACTTGCTACGATACAAAAGTTACCATAATACGCAAGCTCTGTGTGCAGTTTCACGGCAAATGAGCCAGCGGTTGAGGCGGGGAAACTTTTTAAAGTGTTCACGATAAAACCGCACAACACTGTATAAGCCGTAACTCATTAGCGCTATCGCGCCATATCTTTAATGCGGCGCTTAAGCATCTCTTCCAATTTTGGGTACACAATTTTATTAAGAGAATCATCATCATCACATCGAGCCTTAAATGATTTGACAGGGTGTGGAAAAAGAAATTGAATTCATGGCCTTCACCCCTCCAGATTTGGTTCATATTTAAATACCAACCAAGTCTTCGACGTCGAAATTTTAAGCCCCATGTATTCACCGAACAAGTGCAGTGATGAGCAGCCCTGTCTAGAGCGCGCGGACGGTGCTCTGCTGTACTCTGCGGAGCTACGCAGCTCCATCTAAGGCTAGGAAGTGGGTTTGAGTTATGCGTCCTGCGTGTAAGCGCGGCCAAAATAAAGCGGCGTCTGATCGTGGGCTCTTGGCCTCATTTCCGCTCGGTGCTTCCCCTTGCCGCCGACAGGATCGCCCTGAATGATATTGCCACGGGCCTAACGCGCCGCGCGGCCTCTAGGCTTAGTCGAAACGACGACGAAGCGGTGATTGGCTCTCGAGGCGCTCTGGATCTGTGACCTGGACCCTGGCTCTCTAATTAAAAAGCCCTCAGTCTTGGGAGAAGAAGACGACGTTGTTCCAAACCAGAACGCTATCTCCAGGGTGTTCCGCACTGGACCCTGGCCAATCCCCCCTCGTGGGTATATGCCATGTCACTAAGGCAACAGCAACAACAGCGCTATCTCTTTGCCTCCGAAGATTTATCGTTTTTTCTCACAATCAGGGAGGCGCCGCTCCCTCTTCGTGATCGCAATGGAAGTGGAGGACGTCAGGACTCCTCTCGAACCCGGTGGGCTGGCGGCAGCCGCCCAGAGGAAGCGCTTCTACCAATCGAGCGAGGCGAGCAGCCAGGCCACCGTGCTGTACTCAGCCACAAGCGAGGACTCCACGGCGGACGACGGGTTCGTCCCAGTGATGAGCCAGAAACCCAAGAGAAGACTGCATAAGAGTGAGGACTCGTCCTCATCAAGTACATCTACCGTCATCACGACGCGCGGTGCATCGGCACATACAGTCCTGTTTGCGCCTGAAACGCCCACCGAAAATCTCAACCTGCTGAACAGACAAGCTACGTCGGTGTTCATCGGGGCTCATGTCCCGGGAGGGATCAAGGACGCCAGGATCAACAGCCAAAGGAACCTCCTTGCCATCGATGTAATGGAGCTGAGCGCCTTGGAAAGTCTAGCCACTATCAAGAAAACCGGAGACATCCCGGACCGCTTTCTTGTTCTTTAAAATGATGGCACAACCTCTGGCGTCATTTACGACATCGATGCGAGCATATCTGACTCCGACCTGCCGATTATAATTAAACCAGCGACGAACAGCATCGAAATAACCAACGTTCAGTGCCTCGGCAAGTCAAGGTGCATAAAGCTCATCTTTAATGGCGGTTGTGTCCTGTCGCACGAGAGGGTCGACCATTGTCGACTTGCAGTTCGCCCATTCGTCTCGAAGCTGCTTCAGCGTCGTAAGCACATGAAAATTGGGCATCTAAGTGGTGTTTGTAATAACACCACAGCGTGCCCCCGCTGCTTTGAACCACATAGCGGTGACAGTTGCCGCGCTACTGTCTTGAAGTGCGCCAACTGCCATGGCCCTCATGATGCTTCTTCGATAGTCTGTCCCCGCCTGAAGAAACAGCAGGCAGTGTTGAAGCAAATTGTGCGAGACCATTCAACTCACACAGAGGCCGCAGCTACGGTGCGTCAGCGTCGTTCTCGTCGCCGACGATCTACTAGACAAAAGGCTGACAACGGCAGGGAAGCCCCCATCACTCCTGATACTTGATCTCCCCACCACCGAGTAATGTAAGCCCGGTGACTGATGAAGCCTGAACGAGTACTTCAGAGGTGGCATGGCCACCGTTGCCGCAGCCACGCTCGACCTTGGTGTCTGAGCAGGCACCACGCCCCCACTATCCCACGCCTACAGCTGAGCGGGCCCAAGGTAGACATCCAGCCCTAGGTGAGGAAGTGCAGGTGTTCGCCGTCTTGAGGTCTGTTATGAACAGAATGCGTGTGATGCTGTCTAGCTTTCACTCGCCAGCAGCACGTAATGCGTTGCAGGTACTGGACGCACTAAATCCAGTCCTTGCAGCTTTCCAGTAGCAGGCACAATGGCTCTCCCCGCATTATCATTTGAAAGCCATGTCAGAGAAGCATCCATTTTCCAGTGGAATAACCGCGGACTCAATTCAAGCATTTCGGACATTCGCGAATACGTCTATGAACACAGACTTTCAATCCTAGTGGTTTGTGACCCCAATTTACAAAATCGCACCGAATGTCTGGCTATGAAGCGTTTGCATCCTCCACGCACAGGGATATAGCAAGGTCATCATCTACATTCGAAGAGAGCTTACTTATGTGCACCATACGGTTTCCCCTCACAACCATAACCAGTACGTCTGTTTAACGGTAAAAAGGCGCGCCCTGACGTTTACAATTGTGGGCGAGTACTTATCTCCAACAACAAAGTTTGACGCCGACCGACTGAGGGATTTGGCTTTAACACCAGGGCATTGGGTCTTCACTGGTGACTTTAATGCGCATTACGCCATGTGGGGAGTTATCCGGATGAATTCAAAGGGAAGAAGTCTTGTCTGTTTCGCCTCTGACCACGGCCTACAATGCCTTAACGACGGTTATCCAAGGTAAATTCGCGGGCTGTGTTAGAGCAGTTTTCTGGACTTGGCGTTTGTGTCTCGGTGCCTAGCGAGACGCGTCCGCTGGTTTGCCGGCGTAGAAACGCATGGAAGTGGCCACATTCCTATATATATTATTTTTCCGGGTCTCGATGAATGCAGTTCTGCCAAACGTTTGCAACGAATAGACTGGTTTATGTTTCGAACCTTTACGGAAGAAGCGTGCAGAAAAGACATCACAACATGCCTCGAAGAGCGCATCAAGGCGGCTATAGAACAGGCGAGATGCTTCTTCACTGCAATTCCAAAATTCACAGACGTCTAGGTGGAGCTGCAGCGCCTCCCATCACTTCCACGAAGAGCAGATAGAATATACAGGCGCACAATGTCGCTGCACTACTTACGGGATGCAAGGCGCACACAGAAGAAAATCCAGTGAAGAATTCAAATCTTGCAGGCTGGTCGTTGAAAGGCATTCTGTGAATATCTGGATCCTCGGAAGCCTCTGTCACGCTTCTGGAGTGTGGTGCGTGGTTTGCGAACATCTCCTCAGCAGCTCCAACCATTCAAGTCTCCCGCACTTCACCAAGGACGTAGCGAAGCGGAGATTGGTGAAGATTTTTGTGCAACAATAGCACGTCCCAGGAACCAATCTACAACTATGATTTGCTGTGAAGTGCCTAGATCTAGGGATTCGCAAATGGGCCTTCTTTTCTTCATATAAGAACAAGACGCCGCCAAGGGCGGTTGCAGACGGTCTTCATCTCTGGGGCCCGATAAATAAACATACTCTGCACTTGCAAAAGCTCGGTAAGGACGCTCGACGTGTTCTTTTAGACCACTCGAACGCATAATGATGTGCGGGTACAGTTCCGGACGCGTGGAAATCAAGTCGTCTGGTTCCAGTACTTATACATGGAAAATCGCCGCTTCACCTAGCATTGTACCGTCCAATCGCACTGGCCAGTTGTGCGGGCAATTTAACAGATATGATGGTACTTACACGAACTGAGTGTTATCTGGAGCGCTATCAATGTCCGGCTTTCGGCGCGGACATTCGTCTTTTGATGGCGTCATTGACCAAGTGTCATCAGTTCAACATGAGAAGCATCTGAAGCGCTTGACCGCGGCGTTGTTTCTGGATGTTAAAGCGGCTTATGATAACGTCACTCGCCAATCTATTTTAGACTCTTTGGAAGCTGCTGAACTTGGCGGTCGCATGTTTAGCTGGATACGCAGTTATCTATCCAACCAATCATTAATTATGCCGACTGAGGACGGGCCAACATCTTCACATTACACTTCCCGTGGAGTCCCACACGGTGGATTACATAGTCCAACGCATTTCAATCTCGCGCTTGTCGGCCTTGTCGATGTACTACTACAGTAGGCGAGAGTCTCAGTATATGCAGACGATATTTGTATCTGGTCATCAGGAGTTATGCGACCAGAAGCTCAAGTAATGCTTCAAAAGGCGGCAAGCATTCTTGCGGCCTACCTCCTAATGCAAGGCCTGGAGATGTCTACTCAAAAATATCCCGTTTTTGGCTTTACACGCAAGAGCATGTCCCATTACCCCACACGCATAAATGGGTAAAAAATACCCTACGAAAGAAGCCATCGCTTCTTTGGAGTAATCACCGATCGTATTATAACATGGAGCCCACATGTCACGAACACGAAAAAACGACTGACATCGATCGTTCACGTTCTCTCCTTTCTCGGAGGGATTTCATGAGGAGCATCAGTGCAGTCGATGCTCCTGCTGTACAGCATCCCTGCGCTAGGAAACTTGAGTAAAACGAATATCCGGTGCCTGTAAAGTGTTCAGGCTCAAGATCTGCGGACGTGCATAGGACTGCCAAAATGTGCGTCTACAGCCGCAAACAGTACTCATCACTCAGGAGAATCCAGTGGCAGCCTATGTCACAAACGAAGCCTTGGGGGCGCATATTCGTCACCTCTCTGAGATTCCCGCACACCATCTTGCCAGTCTTCCTCCTAACCGGCCGAGAACATCGTTTGCGGAAATTATTGATGCCCATCGCGACTTTCTTCCAACCCAATTCACACCAGCCTCTAGATTGTCTTCTCCATTATGGAGTTTGCGCCAACATCGTGCGCTTCTTTCCATACCGGGCATCAAGAAGAAGGCTGATTTATCGTCAACAGCACTAAAACAGACCACTCTAGAATATTTGCATGAGAAACTGGGACACCGACTGCACGTATACGCCGATGCCTGTGACCCCTTTCAGTTCCTCGGCATAAGTATTCATCCCAGTAAGGACCATAGTTAAGAAAGTGGGAACATCACACCAGTCTTCATCGACTGGTGCAGAACTTACTCCTATTCGTGTCGCCATTGATGACATCAGTGTAGAAACACCCCAGCACTGGTCTGTTTTCACTGAATCGAAGGCAGCCCTCCAAGCGCTACAATCTGCTCTTCGTGACGGGGTCCATGAACAACTTGTCGCGGAAATTCAAGAGCTCCACCACACAGGGCACGATCTTGTTTACCAATGGCTGCCAGGATACAACGGCATTGCAGGCAACCACCGCGGGGACGAGGACGCGCGAACTGCTCACCATGACGGCGATTGTGTGTCCATCCCCATCTCGAGAGCCGACGCAACGGGTAGGCTAAGACCACTGTCGCGCGACATCACACTTGCCGCGTGGAATTCAGGCCAATTCTAATATTCGAGTTTAAAAACTCTGGACCCAGATCTAATGCTTCGGCATCCAACCGGCTTACCACGACGTGAAGCAACTTTGTTTTGTCGCCTGTGGCTTGGTGTAGCTTTCACCAAGCACTACTCCTTCTTAACAGGTATGGCTGTCAGCCCTACATGATCCATCTGCGCGTGTGATGAGACAATAGCCCACATTCTTTGTGAATCCACTGCCTACAGCGCCAAAAGACAGTATGTCTGCCGTGCACTGCAGCATCTAGACCTGCTCCCCCTGAAGGAAACGAAGATTCTCAGCCACTGGCCGCGGCAGTCGTTCGCGGTGAAGGTCTGCAAGGGATTAATCTGCTTTTTGAGGACTTCCGGCCTGCACGATAGGCTGTAATTTTACTGAACGCTGGGACTTTGTATAGTGACTAATTTCGTGCAACTGTCTGTTTCATCTTTTTCTCCCCTCACCGCTTTCCACCATGCATGTTAGTAATCCGGCTATTTTTCTGGTTAATCTCCCTACCTTTCCCCCTCTCCCCCTCCTTTTCCTCCTCCTTTCAGTCTTGGGTTCTCTCCGAAGCCTACCTCTACGGCTCCTCAGATCATGACACTGGTGAAGGTGCGACCGATTTACCCACCTCCTACGAAAGACTCAACGCGCCCGCCTCTTATGACCATAACTATCCATCGTGCCAGCCAGAGAATGCGAGGTCTCGTTACAGCGCACCTTCGAATTTTTCCTCCGCTTATGGCGACGCCACTGCCCGCCTGAACTCTGACTGTACCTTCGTCCAGCCTCACCTATCTGACTCTTCAGACCCCACGATCACGTAAGGCGTTTCACGGTGGCCAGTTCGAGGATATTGAGGACTGGGTGGACCACTAAGAACGGGTTGCGACCTTCAACTGCTGGGACGACGCGACTAATGTGCGTAACCCGAAATTCAACGTCGAAGACTCTGCCCGCTCGTGGTTCTAGAACCGTGAAGCTACCTTGTCTACGTGGCCGGATTTCTGCCGTCAACTCCAGACCACGTACGCCAACAGCGATCGCCTGGAGATCATGGAGCCTACCCTGACTTCTTGAATTCAACTTCCAAATTAGGGTGTTGCAATGTACGTAGAGGATGTGACACGTCGTCGGCATCACGCTGATCCGGCCATGAGTGAAGACAAAAGCTGTGGTACCTGATGCGCGGCGTAAAAGACCAGCTGTTTTCCTGCCTCGTAGGGAACCCGCCCAACACCGTCGCGGAGTTTCTGGCCGACGCCATGCATATAGAGCAATTGGTGCAGCAGTGGTCAAATCAGTACACCCGGCAAATGCGTCTGCAATGCCGACGCTGTCTACGTTGGACCGGTTCGACCCCGATCCCGGGATGAATCCGAGCTCCCTTCGCGAACTCATCCGTTCCGTGGTCCGCGAGGAGCTGCAACACCTTCAAGGTACATTTGCCGCTTGCATCGATTTCGTTACCAGCGTCATCGGCGAGGAAGCTCAGCAGGCGCTCAGGGCACAAGCCACTGAGGTCGTACCGGCGCCGCAACCGGCCCCATCCGTTCCCGCGCCATACGCGGCTCCTGTTCAGCCAGTCACATACGCGGACGTCGTGCGCCGACCAGCCCCATTTTCTGTTCCTTCGCCTTACATCCCTACAGTGGTCGCGTTGAACACTGCTCAACCGCTTCCTTAATGGGCTGATCGGCGCCAGTCACCTCGGAAGACTGATTTATGGCGCATTCCGGATCAACGCCCGCTCTGCTACCGCTGTGGTGACGCCAGCCATCTCTACCTGCGGTGCCCGTGTCGCGAAATGGGTCTGCGCGGATTTTCTCTGGACAGTCCCCGTGCACGACCTGGGGAGAACCCTCAGGACATCGCCGAGTATGTCGCCCGCCAGCGTAGTTCCCTGCCTCCACCCCGCCGCCCGTCTCCCCGCCGCGAGTCGCGCTCGCCCTCTCCGCGCCGGACCTCGCCTTCAGAGTCCCGTTATGCCTCACCACAACGTGGTTCCTCGAGCCCTCATCGATGAAACAAGCTCCGGCCACCTTTGGAGCCACGGCCGCGGAACGCCGATCCGCCGCAAAAACTTCCACCGCCGCACCGACCGACTCTCCCCGCCATCGAACGCCGCATCGCGGCAGTTGTCCTCGACACGTCACCTGAATCGTCCCGAAGCCGCAAACCAAGACGCCGACAAACTTCCGCCGCCGCACCAATTGAGTCACTCCCAACTGCCGTCGACATGCCGCGCTGAAGGCAGGATCTCATTCGACATTCGTGTTCTCGTCGACACTGAGGAGGTCAGCGCGTTGGTCTATATGGGCACAGATTACTCCGTCCTTAGCGGACGGCTTGAGACTGGCTTGAAAAAAAAAAGACGACAACATGAGAAGGCCCCAACATACGTAAGGCTGGCGGACATATCGCACCGCTCGGTATATGTGTGGCCCGGGTTACAGTTCGTGGCTGCACTTTCGTCGCCACGTTTCTTCTTCTGCGCTATTCTCGCGATGTCACCCTCGGCACCGACTTTCTTCGCGAGCACGGTGCTGTATAGACCTCCTGAATCACTTGGTGACGTTTTCTACCGAAATGGCTACAGAAAAGCCGGAGCACCAGGGTTCTCGGTCCGCCCTGCGAGTCGCCGACGATAACGTTGCGATGCCCCCACGTGCCAATATTCTCACTAGAGTGATCTGTGACGAGCCACATCCGAGACTCCGAGCTGTCGAGCCTAATGTCTCTCTTGAACTCACCAAGCAGATGGCGGTGGCACGAGGCATTGGCTGCCTTCATGACGGTTGGACAGAGGTCCTTCTTACCAACTTTTGACATGAGCATTGATATGTATTCCCTGGCACAGCCATCGCTTACGTCGACCATGTTCAGGAAGAGGCCGAATGCTTTGCTTGCGAGGAGGGCACACCTGGAGGTGACGCCGAAGCGCTCAACGACGTCAACATACTTCCGGGCCTTTCATCCACTGAAAAGCGGCAACACCAGGACCTCTCGCGCGAGATTCGTGCGTGTTTCACGTCGTCGTCTAAGGTGCGACAAACGTCGATAGCTAAACACCGCATCATCACGCATGAAGGAGCTCGACCCATCCATCAGCAGCCCTATCGTGTGTCCCCTCGGAAGGGAGATGCTATACAAACACAGATCAAAGAGATGCTCACGGACGTCGTCATCCATCCGTCAAGCAGCCCGTGGTCGTCCCCTATCGTCCTCGTCATGACGGAACACCGCGATTCTGCGTCGACTATAGAAAACTGAACAGCTTGACAAAGAAAGACGTGCATCCGCTGCCACGTATCGATGACTTCCTCGACCGTCTTCGTAAAGCCAAGTATTCTCTTCGGTTGACCTCAGGAGCGGTTATTGGCAGATAGATGTCGATAAGAGGGACCGTGAGAAAAGCGCCTTCATCCCACTGGACTAGCTCCTGAATTTCGTATCCTCCCATTCTTTATCTGCTGCGCTCCAGCCGCTTCAGCCTTCAGCACACCGGACGGGCTCTACGAAATTCGCGTCCACCCATTCGGTCTCTGCTGCGCTCCGGTCGCTTTCCAGAAAAAGATGAACACTGTCCTCGCATGATGAAGTGGCAGACGTGTTGTTTATCTTGATGACGTCATTTTCTTTTCCACAACGTTCAAGCAACATCTGTACCGCCTCATAACTGTCCTCGAAGCCGTTAGTTCCGCCAACCTCTCCCTTAAACCACAAAAATGTCATCTTCGGTTCATCGAATTGAAGTTTCTCAGGCACGTCATCAGTGCTGATGGAATCTGAGCTGACCCAGAAAAGCTTGCTGCGGTTGCTGCCTTCCCGGTCCCCGTTCACAAAAAAGCACTCCGATATTTTTCTGCGCCTGTGCTCCTACTATCGTCGCAATTCACTAGAAACTTCGCCCAGCTGGCCAGTCATCTGACGCTCCTAATCCGGGATGATGCATCATTTTCCTGGGGCAATGAACAGCAAACTACCTTCGATGTATTACGACGCCGACACCAATCGCCGCCAATCCTAGCACATTTTGAAGAAGATGCCGACAAGGGGGTACATACGGATGCGAGCAACGTCGGTCTTGGCGCCGTTCTCGTTCAGCGGCAAGACTGTGTGGACAAGTAACTGCCTACGCCAACCACGCACTGTCGCACGCTGAGTTGACCTACTCTACCACCAAAAAAGAATGTTTAGCGGTAGTCTGGGCAGCGGCTAAGTTCCGCCCGTACCTGTTTGGCAGACCGTTTTTGTCGTCACCGACCACCACTCGCTGTGCTGGCGAAAAATTTAAAGGACCCTTGCGTCCGCCTCGCACGTTGGACAGTACGCCTGCAAGAATTCAATTTCACCGTCACCTATAAGTCCGGCCAGAAACAACCGACGCTGAAAGCCTCTCACACCTCCAGTCGAACCTCCCCCAAAAGACACCATCAACGACGATAGCTTCCTTGGAGCGGTCAGCACGTCTGAGTTCGTTTCCGGACAGCATGCTGAAGCCGAGCTGCGTCTGCTCATAGAACATCTCAAGGTGGGCACCCTGAGATACCACGGTACCTGTATCCTCTTGGGCTATCATCTTTCAGCCTCCGGAGCGGCCTGCTTAATAAAAAGAACTCTACTTCTAGTCCGACAACTTACTTGCTCGCCATACCGTCTGATTTACGGGCTGAAGTTCTCCTTGCCTGCCATGATGAACTGACTTCCGGCCACCTTGGTGTCACACGAACTTTGTACCGAATCCGACAGAGCTACTACTGGCCCCACCTCACTTCAAGCGCCAAGCGTTATGTCCGGACATGCCGGCAATGCCAGCGGAGGAAGTAACTGGCACTTAAGCCTCCCTGACTGCTTCAGTGCATCGAGTCGCCACAAATACCATTCGACAAAGTCGGCGTGGACCTTCTGGGGCCATTACTTCTCTCGTCGACCGGCCACGAGTGGATCGTAGTCGCCACAGGCTACTTGATCCGGTACGCTGTAACGAAGGCCCTTTCGCGAGGTACTGCCGCTGAAGTTACCCACTTCTTCATGCACGACATCATGCTTAGACTCGGCGCCCCATCGACCATCATTACTGACCGAGGCAAGGCGTTTACAGCCCGGTTCCTACGTGCCATCTTAACGCTTAGCCATACAGCTCATCCACCAACAACACCTTATCAACCACAAACAAATGGTCTAACGGAACGGCTCAACAAAATAGCGGACACGATCTCGATGTACGTTGGCGATGAACATAAAACATGGGATGAGATCTTGCCGGCGCATATAATACAGCGACGCAGGAAACTACCCAGTTTACCCCGTTCTGTCTCGTCTATGGCAGGGACGTCCGCATGATGTTGGATGCGATGCTCCCATGCGGCGATGCAGAGACACCCCCTGAAGCAGGTCACTTCGTGGAACAAGCAGAGCAAGCCCATCAGCTGGCACGCTTGAACATCAAGGACCAGCAATCCGTCGATGCTCGTCACTATGACCTTCGGCACAGGGACGTGCACTACGAGCCGGGTGACCAGGTATGGGTGTGGACACCGATGCGCCGCAAGGGGTTGTGCGAAAACCTTATCAATAGATATTTCGGCCCGAACAAAGTCCTGAGCCACCTGAACAGCGTCAACTACGAAGTTGTTCCCGATGGAACTGTGGCCGCCAGCTGTCAGCGTCAACGGCCTGAATCCGTCCATGTAGTGCACCTAAAACCGCACTTTTCGCGTGACTGAGCGCTGTGTGCACGCTGGGTTTCGTACCTTTATCTCCTTACCCCACGGGCAAGCTTGGCTCTCCTCATCTCTCAACTAGCGCCAGATGTATCGTGATGATGATGATGATGATGGCCTCTGAGATGTATGGTTCACCCCAGCCCTATTTTTCGTTTTCTTTAACTTCTTCGCTCCCTGTACATAGCCCATTCCACATCGAGACGATGTTTGCTTTCGCGCGGGTAGGGCAGGGGGGGAATAATGTCACGTGCCTAACGCTCCGCGCGGCCTCCACGCTTAGTCGAAACGACGACGAAGCGGTTGTTGGCTCTCGACTCTGGCTCTGTGACCTGACGTGGCTGCGCTGCCGCATCCCCTCTCTAAATTTCTATTTACACAAGTCGGGTTTGGCGCTCTCTCCACTTTGTGCATTTAGCCGTGAGCCTCAATCTATAGAACATTTTTGGCTGTATTGTCACCGATTCAACTCTCTGAAAAAAAGGTCGCTGGAGGAGCCCTTGCAGCATCTTGGCCCTATAGTTTGAGCAGCCCGCTCTTGCTATCATTTGGCGCCACCAGATTTGGGTTCCTGTTTGTACCGCTGTTCTAATTTTGCTGATAGAATCTCACCGACTGTCTTGCTAAGTGTTCCAAAATTTTTTCTATTAATTATTACATTTTTACCTAATCATTAAAATTTAACCCTCTCTTTATTATTATTCTTATAATTTAGAAATCAAAACTCTCATCCCTTTTCTGTACATGATGAATTTACCGGTGGTGCGCTCCCACGTGCTTTTCCTTTTTATTAACTGCGTTCAGGTGAATAGCCACCCGATTCTTGGTCGATCCCCCAGCGTGGGTATGTGCCATCTCTTGATAGGCTAACAACAACAACAACAACGACCTAGACCCTGGCTCTCTAATTAAAATGGTTTCAGTCTTGGGTTCTCCCTGACGCCTACCTGTACGGCTCCTCAGATCGTAACAATATGTAACAGCGGCCGGAAAACAAATTCGTTTCTCGCGATTAATGAAGCGGCAAGGCACGCAAATGCAATTGCAAGTGATCACGCGTTTCTAAAGCAAGTGCAAGTGTAAGCGGGTGATTGCGCATTTGAAACATGTACCAGGCTAGGAGCTCGAGAATTTGGCCTAGTTGTTTGTTTGGTATCTGATTTCGTCCTACGCGCGTAAGGCTAGCGCGTCGCAACCACGCATCATTCGTTGCAAGCGTATTGTCTTTTGGCGTATTTTTGCTCTGTGTCATCAGCTACAAGGAACACCGCATCTGGCACCCGTACAGATATAAGAACTTGGATGCAGAAACACGCGAACATCTGCTATCACTCGCTCTTGCTCGCGTGGTTGTATCGTTATAATCGCGAATCACGGCGGCATGTCGACACCCTGAGCACCATCACAGTCACAAATGCATGCACCGCCGCCCTGGCGGTACAAAACGAACTTGCAAGGTGGAGGATGGACAACGAAACGATAAGCAGGCATCTGAGTCCTCTGTTTTTGTCACGCATAAGCACGGCACGCATAACAAAAACCCAGGGCCTAAAGTTTGATGGCACTGGCCTGATCCGCAGAGCACCGTCGGCGCGCTCTATGCAGGGCTGCTCACCACTGTCCTATGTAAATCTCTGGTTCCCTGAGTATTGCGAGGACGAAGAACCTAGGAGAAGAGGCGGACTAGGTGAGGTACCACTCGGACGCTCAAGTCTTGTTACACTTTCAATGTACGGAAGACCTGAGCAGAGGCTTCGGCGACCGATAGTACTGCAGTGAGCCACATCATAATCATAATCATCAGCCTTACTACGCCCAATGCAGGGCAAAGGCATCTCCTGTGTGCCTCAAATTGGCACTGTCCTGTGCCAGACATGCCCACGGTATCCTCGCAAACTTCTTAATCTCCATCCCATTCTTATTCTTTTTAGTTATTTCCGTCTCATGATCCGGATCAGCGGTCATTATCTGTCCTAAGTAGACGTATTGCCTTACCACTTCCAGCACCTCGCTGCCAATTGTGAACGGCTGTTCCTTTGTGAAACTGTTTAACAGTACTTTGGTTTTCTACAAGTTAAATTTTAGACCCACCGTTCCACTCTTCCTGTCTAACAAGCCGATCATGCTTTACTGTTCATCTGTCGAGTCACTTAGCGAGGCGGTGTCATCAACGAATCGCAGATTACTAAAGTATTCTTCATTAACTGTTATTTCTAAATGCTCCCAACTAAGCTTGGGAGCGGAAATTGCTGTACTCAGAATGTAATGATCATTCCCCAGGGTCTCACCCAAGCTGGCCCATGTGACGTTAGCAGCGTTCTTTGTAAAACATACATGAGGAGTGGTGTCTCTGCTTACGCTATTGCCGATCCTGGTAGGTGTCGTAAACTCCGTGGCTAGCCTGACGCCTTCCCTGTCTGCTGCTCCCAACAGGGAGGTGCCTTTTCTGGTGTCCATTGTGCGTCCCCATGCCTTAAGGGGTGCGTTCATTTCGCCTAATACTACAAGCTGGTTTTTCCCTGCTATTCGAGCACATTCCTGCAGTATGTTTCCAAACTGTTCTTGTTGCGCACGAGGTGGGCTATATAGATTCGATATAAAGGTGCTATGTTTCCCTTCGCTTTCGTGGGAGGACTTCAGGCAATATGTGGTTAATCGCGGTAACTGAGGTGGAGAGGGCCACAGAGGCTGTGGATTCTCATACACACCCAGCGACGTGTGATGAATCCGGATTAAACGTTCTGTAGCAGCCTCTTAGGGTGGCAGGTTGCGTTTCTATTTTTAGAAGGCAGATGACGTCGGGTGGAGAAGGCGAGGTCTGAATGAAGAGTTGTAACGAGGGTCATTTTTATGGAACGAGCGACAGTTCCACTTCCATATTTCGAATTGGTATAGGATGTCTCGAGAGCTAATAGTTTGTGGGGCCATCAAGACAGTTTTCTGCGTCACTGACGTCGTTAATGTTGCTGATGCGCCGGTGTACCTTGGCTCTTGGCTTGTTTATGTTGTCCAGTCTCTTGCGTGGGTCGTGTTAAAGGACGTGGACGCTGCGTTGGAACTCAGCTACGGACTGCCCTAGCTCTGTACTGGTCTGGGTCTGAGCTTGCATCTGGGTGTCGAAAATGTCTGAGAGGCCGAGTTCCCAAGCACGTCATTCGGCTCATGGGCAACACAGCCCTCACCAAGCACCACCAAATCAACCTGGACCGCCGGCCACGAAGGTCTAGAGGAAAATGAGAGGGCACATGCTCTAGCTCCAGGCATCATAAACCGAGCGGGGCCACAAACCGGGCTCGCTTTTACTACTCTACCTTCTAGGTATAACGAAAACCCTCGAGTTTCAGCGTATTTAAAGGAGACACTGCCTTCCACCTGATAGAAAAATAGACACCCCAGATGCCGTCTCTCGACAGCTGATACAGACCAACAAATTTCCAAACCTCTAAAGACATCTCGTACACCCCACTTTATATTCCAACATTGTCCCTGGCGCCATGCCCGCCCAACACTCTTCCCAATTTCCTGGGGACGTCGGGCAAAGCCAACATTCCACAGACGGAAAACACGTCTTTTGAGCGGTGGGAGGCGCTGCTGACCACCCATAGCCTTGAGGACAGACAGGCCAACAGGTCCGCAGTGCAGCTGAAGCCAGGGGCGCCCGGTAATGACGACCCACCCATAATCTAGCCCAACTACCCTTCACTTTATTAAAGTTTTTCCTCCTGCTCCTCCTCCCAGTTCAGGACTATGGATACCTCCGGTAAAGAGGCAGTGAATAGCATTGGCGAGATCATGTCTCTCTGCCTGACGCCCTTCCATATTGGAATTTTATTGTTGACTGTATGGAGGATTATAGTACCTAGTACCTTTGCATTTGTTGTAGATATCACCCAGTGTTTTCACATAAGGGTCTTTTACGTCGTGGCTTCAGCGGCGCTGCTCTGGCTGCGAGTCTGCTGGAGATAGCGCCCGTGGCTTCAGCGTCGCTTGACCAGCGCTCTGGCTGCGGGCCCCTTGCGGGATTCAGGCCCCGTGGTTTCAGCGTGGCTAGACCAGCTCTCTGGCCGCGGGTGTCTGCGGGAGCCAGCCCGCGTGACTTCAGCCTTGCTTGACCTGCGCTCTGCTTGCGGCCTCTGCGGGATCTAGCGCCCGTGTTTTCAGCGACGCTCGACCAGCGCTCTGGCTGCAGGCGTCTGCAGGATCCAGCGCCCGTGGCTTCAGCGGCAGCGCCACCTAGACTGTTAGTCCAGTTGGCGCGTGCTGCCGGAGACAGACCTCCTCTCCCCTAGCCCCTACCTCCGGACAGGCAGTGGTTCTCTCGGCACGGCTGGTCTCCATGAGAGCGCGCCCGATCCTCGTGTTCGGTCACACCGACGGTGTGCGGCAACGGAGACGGCGACGAGGCTCAACCCACGAACGGGCGCATAATTGATGCGCTCTAAAACCTGAAAGAGCTGCAGAAGGGAGGTGAAGCGACAGCTATTGTGAAGTGCGAGCAGATCAAAGGATGTCGAGTCCGGTCAACGAGAATTAGGCCCCGAGCGAGGACGTCTCAGAATGTTTTCGCTGTATTGTCTTTAGTGCTTGGCGTGCCCTTGGATAATGCCAAGCTGAAAGACAGTGGAGCCGTTATTCCTAGTGTGCCTTGCAGTGTTGTGTTTAAACCTGTGTTACCAGTGCCGTATTTATTGTGCTCCGATATTTAGATCAGATTTCATTGTCCTAGTCTTATTTCTCTTTCTTTGCGTACTGAGTTTCTCCCTCTTAGATTGATAATGGTTTGTGGAATCCATACTAGAGTGCATTGTCGCCAACTGCGTGAAAGGTGGGGGTCTTTAAGTATGGAACCCCCTCCCCCGCCCCCGCAGATTAAGCTGTGGGGCCAAGGAGTAGCATGTCTTCATTCGTAGGGTTTTGGACAAATCGACTCAAGGACTTCAGTTTCCTAAAAGTTTGAAGAACAGCAAGCCCTTAAGTTCGACCTTGAGGAGGAGGAGGAAAACCTTTGTTAAAGTGAAAGGGAGTTGGGCGAGCTTATGGGTGGGGCCCGCATTCCTGGGCTCCACTGGCTTGAGCTGCCCTGCGGACCTGTTCTACGGGGGTACGTTGGTCCTCCAAGTTATCGCTGGTCCGCAGCGCCTCACACTGCTCTAAAGATTTGTTTTCCGTCTGCAAAGTCTTTGGTTTGTCCCCACATCCCCACAAAATGTGGAAGAGTGTGGGGCGAGCCTGGCACCAGGGAACAGTGTCGGAATATAATGTGGGGTGTACGAGATGGAGGTTTGGAAATGTGTTCGTCGGCATCGGCCGCAACGAGACGGCATCTGGGGCGTTTCAATTCACTATGAGGTGGAGGGAAGTGTCTTGATTGAAGACGCTGAAACTCGAGGCGTTCGTTATACCTAGAAGGTTAAGGGTTAAAAGCGGGCACGGTTTGTGGCCCCGCTCGATTGATGATGCCTCGAACAAGAGCATGCGCCTTTTTATTTCCCTCCAGTCCCTCGTGGCCTGTAGTCCAGGTCATTTGGTGGTGCTTGGTTAGGGGTGTAGTGCCCATGAGCCGACTGGCGTGCTTGGGAACTCGGCCTCTAAGGAAGTTTCGCTACGCGTGTCGCGAGTCTGTGATCACATGAGCGCTTGGGCCTTGGGACTCGTAATGCCTAATGTCAATGGCCATGGCGGAGGCCTCCGCTGCCGCTGGTGTTTCGGCTCTTACAGAAGCAGTGAATTGAGTGGAGAAGCAGTGGTCGACTGCCACCACTGCGTACTTGTCATGGTCCGGGTATGCTGCGGCGTCAACATAAAGCACGTACGGGAAATTGGCTAATCGTCCGCGTTGGTAGGATACTCGCGCTCTTCGTCTGCCTGCGTGAACGTCTTTAAGTATATGTTTCGGTATCGGGGCCACGCTGATGTATTTCCGCGCTGTTTTTCTAGAGAGGATTCAGCATCTAGTTTGCGGATTCCCGCAACTGTGCCTATTAGGCCTAGGATAGCTCGTCCAGCTTGGGTGGTCTGAAATCTTAGTGATTTTGGTGCACGGATGGTTTCTGTTAGTTCTTCAAAGATGCTGATTCCTAGTGCGGCCATATGCTCCGTCGAGGTGTTTTTAGGAAAGTTAAGGGCCGTCTTGTATACCGGCCTTATGATGGTGTCAATTTGCTGCTCCTCTCCCTTCGTCAGCGTGCAAAAGGGTAGTCCGTATGCGATTCGGCTAAGTACCAGCGCTTGCACCAGCCGAAGCGTCTGCTTCTCGCATTCCTTGGCGATGCTTGGTAATGCGGCTGATCATGCGAGCTATCTGGTTTGCGCTGGTTTTGAGAGTCTGGATGGTTTGGGTAACACGGAGCTGCTGCGGGTGCATATTTGTCTCCCACCAACAGAGGCGAAGAACGACAACAGAGATCCAGTTCTCCATCAGAGATCACGTGACATCACGAGGTCACATGACCTAGGTGAGGATGTAACGGACGGACGGTCACTGGGAGTATGAGCCAGTAAAGGCGGTCACCTTAACAATGGAACAAGCATGGTTAAATAAGAGCACTTCTCCTTCGCCACAAAGAACTCGCCCACAAAATAAATATCAGTGAGTTTGTGGACGATTTTATTTTTGGAGATAAGCTATGCGACGAAATATATTTTTGATCGCGTTGTAGCCTTTGTATAAAATGGACCAGTGAACTTTATCACCGTCAAATACGCCGGCTTTCTTCAAGCTGTCGCAGCTCATGAGATCAAATTCTCCCCTCCCATAAAATCTGCATTAAGCTCCCTGTGTTCCCTCTTAGTTCATCGTTACAACTTTTGCTCTTTACTCCTTTTTGTGTCTAGTTTTGTATTAAGCTTAGTTGTCCGTATATATTTCGGCAGATAAACAGTTCGTAAGCCGTCTTTAAATTTTTAATTGCCAGCTAGCTTACTGTGGAAATGTTTGTACAGCCCAATGTTTTTTTAGACAAGAAGTGTTCAAAACTCATTTTAATTTTCGATTCTTTAGCAATTGTTGTGGAGGAGGAAGAGAACAACAACTTTGTTGACTGCAAGAACTGGGCCAGTTGAGGATGGGGGGGGGGGGGGGGGCGTCGTGATGGGGAAGAGGAAGACAGTGTGCCCGCCCTAGGTGACCAAAAGACGTTGGACTACGGCGGCCTCTATGGCCCAGCGCACAATCCGGATTTGATCTACCAACCACGAGCTGCCCAGAGAGGCCCCCCATCGCTCCTGTCGCTAAGCCCCCTCAAAGGGGAGATAAGTGTTGTTGGACCAATTACAATATATATGAATGAATTGTGCTCGCGGACTGGAGCAGAAACGATAATGGGATGAAGCGTCACCTGGACGAATTAGAGAACTAAGGCAACGGGACTGCATAGCGCTCGCTTGTAATTGACGCCAAACAACTTGCTTGGCGTGGGGCAGGGATTTGTGAGGGAGAGGGCAGTTGAGGCGGGAATAGCGGTAGTGTAAAGTAATTTCGTGGTAGGTAAGTAGGCAATCACGCACCCTGCGAAAGGGAGGTAGACTGTCCGCTGCCTGGTTGGCGACAACTCGGGCGTGTCCATGGGCGGTTGTATTCCCGGGGTGTCCGCAGTGCACTGGGACCCATAGAATTTTGATTATGCGTTGGGCAGGCGGGATGAATTGGAGGATACAGTAAGCGGGTGCATAGATTTGGCGCATAGCGAAGTTACGAATCGCCTTTTTTGAGTCTGAGAAAATGTATAATTCGGCCTGAGTGTGAGCAATTGCCAGAGCAATGGCGGCTTCTTCCGCTTCGATTGGTTGAGATACCCTGTCCAGTGTGGCTCAATGCTTATATTATCTAGTGGTTTTACAAACGAAATGTTAGTAATGAGTTTGCAATATTTTATTTGCTATCTTGTTGAGAAAATTTTTGTGATGCCCAGTGTTTTCCCTCAATTCTAAGAGTTTACTTTTTTATTACAGATACCTCAAAGGTCTTTGGGTGAGGGCTTTCCATGAGTGGGGTCTTTTCTTTTGTTATTGTTTCATATAGCACCTCAAGAACCATGGAATCATTGATTTATCACATTCGTTCGACTATATACAAACTGAAATTAACGTATAGAGGATCATGTGCAGGGAGGGGGCAGGATATGATTAAATATAAAAAGGGCTTTAACTGTGCCGCAGCCAATGCCGGCGCCTATGTCAGGGTGTTCTCCATGCCGTTTTGGAGGAGTGTCCATTCCACAAGACCGCCGTCATTATTTTTTATGGTATGCAAAAAGGTGAAGGTTGTCTAAGCCACTATCAAATTTCAGAAGAATGGGAATTAAGCAATTTTCCCTCAAGCGAAGAAATTTTAATGGGAAAATTGTATTTCCCACTCTTCCCTTCTCCCCCCCCCCCCCTGCGAAAAAAAAGACCGAATGAATGGCACATATGAGCCTACCCTCTTCAAGTACCGCTCCCAGTCACAACACACTACAGGATTCTAAGTGAGAAACACATGTATCTTGTTGTATTTTGGGCATGTCTTGTAAAGTCTGTCTTGTCATTAGTAGTCTGTCCTGTCTTCTGTAGTCTGTCTTGCTTTTATAGTCTGACTTCTGTAGTCTGTCCTGTCTTGTGTATTCTGTCTTGACTTCTGTAGTCAGTATTGTCTTCTGTAGCTTGCCTTGTTTTCTGTAGTGTGTCTTGTATAGTGATCGTACACTGTGTCACAGTCGTTACTGTGTCACCTGTCAAATAACACAGAATTTGTGTATTCTGGAGTAGGCAATGCACAAAAATGCACAGCTTATTAATGTTCGCCTGTCAATTAACACTATCTTTGTGCATTCCAGAGTAATTCATGTATAAAACCTCTAGAATTGAACTGAAAATGATCAATTTTTATTTACTGTTATGTTCTTATTTTCAAGCTTGCTGATGCACGCTGTCCAGCGTTGTCCTGGCCGCAGGTTCCTAGATACATCGCCCATGAGCCAAGAAAAGTGGTCTTTGTCACGGCTGAAAAAAGAAAAAATAGAGATCACCGCAGCTACCCGCATAAAAAGAATGTGAAAGCCTTGACGCCTCCTCGACACTGGTCGCCTTTCAAATTTGGTGCCATGGTTGTTTTCTCGTTCACTTGATTGGTTATCGATTAACTCTTATTTTACCCTCATTTCATCCCAGCAACCATTTCGAGATTTCAAATTTTCCACCATACATGTTCCCGCCCACTCACTAAATATCCGTCCAGTCTCATTACCCGTTCATTGCCTTTTGCTTCTCATTAATTACTTAACTTCCCCGATATTATCATTCTTTTTTCTATCTCCTGGTTACGTATCCTTCACTTATCACTGGTCACTTTATTGCCCATTTCGAGTTCTTAAACTTGGCGCCAAGCTTTGGCTTTGTCCATACTTCCTGTTTTTAAAATTTGGCAAAAACTAAACATTTTGACAGCTTTGCATGTCTGGTTAGGTTTCAAGACATACAATAAACTGTACATCTTCAACCAAAAATTTTAACTGCCCCCTGTATATGCCCTGGGACTTCGCTCTTCAACTCAACGAGAAAAAGTCACCATTCGCCACCTTCCTGCAGTGCGCCAGCGTGACTGACAGCATAAACCCACCTCTATAACGCCTTTCGCATCAGAGCTGTCGTTCCTTTGACCCCCTCCTCCCTTCCATACTTAAAAGACGCTAGCTACTGCCCTCAGTCACTCCTGATGAAGGAGCCGAGTCGGCTTTGAAACGCTAGATTGAAGTTAATTTTTTGGTTGGAGAAGCACAGTTTTTTATAAGTCTTCAAATTTGGCGCTGCGCTGCAGATTCGCCTACTTTCAGCGTTTTCAAATTTCGTGGCACTTTTGCTCTGGCCCGGCCACTTTTTGGTCATTTTGGCTGTAACTAATTATCCGGTTACGAAATTTTTTTTTCGCGCCGCATCCTCACATCACCCTCTTCCAATTACAACCACTCGTACGACGTTATCTCTTCTGAGTTGCCCACAACTGCTGTGGACCCGATCCCCGGCACCATAGCCTAGTAAAGTTCTCACTTTATTTAAATTGTTGTAATACTCAACAAGGCTCACGACTGTGAGAGTTGGTACTGACTCACCTTAATACCAGCCAGAAGACACAACACACGAGAAGACATGAGCTCAAGAGGAGGCTGGACTAACAAAAATTACATTGAAGGAAAGCTGCGAAAGAGGACCCGCGAAGAGATACGTGCGCACAACACCCGAAAGCAGTGAAAGGACGAAATGCAATCAAAAGTCACCGGCATACTTAAGAATCATCTAAAAAAGCAAATTCCTTACGGTAAAGATTTACCAACGGCTTAGCCACATGTGTCCTTAGCCTTGCCGATGTAGTAAGCCTCAACTATCTACTGACAGATTTCTCCCTTCCGTACACTACTGATTTCTCGTGGAAATTAGGCGTGCAAAGAGACAGGTCATCCTCAGATTTGCATTCACAAGATTGAGCGTGCAGTGCCAGATTATAATTTGCCTCCCCCCTATAGAGTGAAAGTGTTCAGTCAGTTGCAAATTCACCTATCTGCCTCCCTGCCCATAGTAGTTGCAGCCATAAGGTACAGTGAAATGCAATAAGTTCCATTAATTTTGCGAGTGGTGAAGTTTTTTTGCATGGAAACAGCGCAGCAGATTGATGTGACACGGTCCATTGTAGAAATTGCCCATAGTTTTATCAGGCCTTTTTTGAATGGCGGCGCGAAGGCCTCCTGTCTTGCACTTCGCTGTTAAGAAAACAGCAACATTATGCTTTGCCCCGACTTTCTTGAGACTGTGTGAAATACTGTGGAGGTAAGGATAACAGCATAATCCGAGTATATGTTCCTTACCCTTGAGCGAGTGAAAATATGCTCTGACAGGTTGGTGAGATGGGCAAGTGGCAACCCAGCTGCCATTAGCTTGGAAACCTTCTAGAAGAATGCGTCCTCAGCACAATGATGGCATGACTTATGTAAAGCTGATGTCATGCACGCGATTGCTCAACCCTCAAGTGTTTCCATCTTTAATGACCTTACTTAGCGACAAGTACACCTCTTCACCATCTTTCCCCTGCCACGAGTGGTCAGACTCATAGCTAAAAAGAGCCTTCCCCGATCTTGGGCTTCAGCCCCGACAAACATGGTCGTCCACAAAGCGCAGGTCTGAATCAAGAAACTGCTAATGATTCTGCTTAGACAATTCTGATGCAAAAGGGAGGCCTTGACCGCACAGCTTAAAGACTGCTCAAACATCTTGTGCCAACTTACCTGAGCCCTCCATGTCCAGAAAAATAAGGTAGTCATGAACACAACAAAATGCTACTGTGCCAAGGTCTTCCAAACAGGGCTCTAATGCCTTATCGACTTTAGACAAAAAAATGTTGCTGAGCAAAATTACGACCTGGGTATAAATACCGCCCTGCCAACTGACTAATGGGGATTTCCAGTAATAGGACAACAGCCCCATGATGCTAGCAACCGAAATCACGCAATCGTCTATAAAAGCTTGTTCACTGTTCACGCTGATGCAGTCTTGCACACGCCTCAGAAGTCTATCATGTGACGATGAATAGTACAGACCCTCCATGTCGATGCTCACTGCAGAGCGCATGCCCAGGTTGCTGTCCATAAGAAACTAAGCTCCACAGAACTCAACTTTTGGGAGTTGGCACGGTGGCATTTGCATCACAAATCAGGCGTATGCAGAAGGTCCCAGGTCGCACCGTGCCTTCGCGACATTTTTTCTATCCAAAGTCGATGCCGCATCAAAGCCCAGTATGGAATACCTCGGCATAGTAGCATCTCGTTATGTGGATAGCTACCTAATTTTCTTGCACAAGGAGTTCTCAGATAAGTTGGCACAAGACGTTTTAGAAATCTTTAAGGGATGCTGTCAAAGCCTATTTTTACGTCTGAATTTCACTAAGCAGAACCGTTTGCAGTTTCTGGATTAAGACCTACGCTTTGCGGACGAACACATATGTTGGCATCACAGTCCAAGATCGGGAAATCCTCTCAGCAATCAGTCGAACCACTCAGGGCTGGTAAAGGACGGGTTGGCACTCGCATGCATCACGACCGTTTTACGGAAGTCATGCCATCACAGTGTTGAGAATGCATTCTCGGAGCAGGTTTCCAAGCCACTGGCACCTGGGTTACACTTGCCCATCTCGCGCACCTGTCAGAGTGTGTATCCACCCGCCCGAGGGAAAGGAACACCATTCGCATGATGCTGAGGTAGTTGAGCAGCAAAAAAAAAGGCGGCCTCTATACCTTACCTCCACGGCATTTCGCACCGTCTCAACAAAGTCGCAGCAAAGTATGATGTTGCTGTTGTCTTGACAGCTAAAAGCGAGGTAGGAGCCCTTTGCCCTACCGTTCAAACTATTCTTCATACAACTACAGTTAATCATCCGCTATGCACAGTGGCAGATCAAAAAATTTTCACCACTCGCAAAAGTAAAAGGGTTTTTTGCCTTCCACTGCCTTGTAGCTGAAACTACTATGGGCAGACAGACAGATGTCTAAATATGCGCCTAACTGACAGAACTTTCACTGTATAGAGAAGAAGGTGAATTCTTACCTGACACTGCAGGTTCAATCTCGTGAATGCAACCGCAGGACGACCTGTCTCTTTGCATGCCTGATTTCCGCGACACATCACTGGTTTAGGGAAGTGATAAATCTGTCCTGATATAGTTGAGGCTTCCTTCATCGGTAAGGCTAAGAACATGTGTGTGGCTAAACCGTCGGTGAACCTTCACTTTAAGGAGTTTGTTTTTTAGATGGTTTACTAGTATGCTAGTGCCTTTCGATTGTTTTTTGGCCTCTCACTGCTTTGGGGTTTTGCGCGCGTCCATCTCTTTGCAGGACTTCTTTTTCCGCTTTCCTTCCATATATTTTCAGTTAGACCAGCCTCGTCTTGTGCTCATCTCTTCTTTGTGTTGTGTATTCCAGCTGGTTTTAAGATGTAATACTGAATGCAGGAAGACAACCATTTTAGAGTCAAGCGCACTTATAATGGCCGCACCTATAATGTTCATTTTTTACAAAAAAAATAGTGCTTACTTCATTAATATATGCATGAAGTAAATGACACTGCATCACAATAAAAAATGGACTAATCCTCATGTCCAAACTGCAAGCAACGGGGAAACGTAAACCTACCCCACATGCAAAAGCTTGTACTTCAGGCCAATGAAGAAATCAGATCAGATTACTTCCCAAACTGCATGACACTGCCATGCAAAGCATGTGACAACCAATAAAAAAGCAGCAAAAAAGCGAACTGTGGGTAGAAGCCAATCTCATGCAGCAACAAAGACATGGAAGGAGAAATTTGAAAAAAGGCCACAACAAGCACCTAAAAATGTTTAAGGTTTTCACAGTACACTGAGCCTTTTAAATGGCAAATGCTTTCCTGAAAAAAGACACCAGAAGCGGCAATTCTTTTTCGGCAATATATTTTTTTCATGTACTTCGTTGTTCTTAAAGTATGGGCAGGTGCAGAGTAGTCATTTAATGCATGCATCCATAAGCAATGCCATGCCAAAAACTGTACTTACTGAAAAAGCTTGCCTTACTGGGTGAATACCACAGACCATTAACTAATTTCCTAGCCTGCTCCATGTCCCTGCACAAATCACACGCAACTTGGTGGCTTGCACAACTTCCATGCAACTCTTGGTGTTTAGCTTGAAAAAAACTGAGGGATCATCGAGATATCAAAATTTATATGCATTGCATTGTTTCAATGACTGACTAAAAAAAAAATAGTTTTCTGTGAGCGCAACTATTTTTTCACACTAGCTTCCTACAGTAAACCACATTTATCGCGACTTCGTTAACGCGGACTTGCTGCACGGTCCCGGCACTACTGTGTACAGTTCTATGGTTTCAAATGCTTGTTAGCTCTGAGCCCTTGGCCTTGCACTGAAAAATGCAGAAAACCTCGAAAGGGCAACCAGAGATTCGAGCTTTAAGCCATAGGTATTCATAAGCTCAGTGGTCTTGTGGGAGAACTTTTGGCTGGGTGACACAGTAACAAATGCTGCTCCAGTTACTTTCACTCCATTGCAAAAAAACTCGTGCAGAAGAGGCGTGTCCTCCATTTCGCATTGTAGAAACAATCACTGAAATTCAAAGCACGCATACTAAATGCACATCAACCTTCCAACACAGCTTCATAATTATGGGTGTAATTATTGCAATAAAATACCAGTGAGTGCATGTATTTTTCAATTTATCTAAAAATTATAATCAACTGACAAACAATAAATATTAAAAGGAAAATAAAATAACTAGAATTGCTTAAAAAAGCTGTAAGAAGACATATGTGACATCCACTGCACTCCAGCAGTTTCTCAGCTTTGTGCACCTTCAAACCACACTTTTTAAAGGCACATTCGCACAGAAATTGGGTTGAAGATTATCTTTAAAAATCTTTTTGGGTGCAACAGTAGGAAGAAACCAGGTTTTACCCATAAACGAAGGGGCCTACACATTGCATCACAAGCCCAGATGGTACTCTTCAGTCGCCTTTTCCATAAGTCTCCAATTTTCTTGTCCTCCACAAGCTACACGATCCCTGTCTCCTACAAGTTCAATTTCACTATTCTACCTGGCTCATGGCCTCCCACTGCTTTTCTCGCTCTTGGAATCCTGCAGCCCTAGCATATCATGAGCTGTTTATTTATTTATTTATTTACATTTCTGCAGTCCCACGAAGGCATAACTGCAGGAGGAATACATACATACACAATCAATCCTACAGCAAGTGCCAACCTTTTTTACAGGATGGGAAAGAATCTATGGCAGATGTTATAAAAAACGTCAACAGCGCATTCACATCAGTCAATTGTTCTGAGAAGGACAAGAAGAGAAAAAGCAGAAAAACAGCAGCTCAGCATGCCTGCACATCACAATTCTGACAACAGTGCTCGGAACTTCGACTCGGGCAGGCATTGAACGACACATTGAGGCAGCTTACAACATTCATTGGTGGCATGTGGAAAGAAAAACAGTTTGAACACATTAGTACAGCATTTTATCTCATGTATCTTCTAGTCGTGCTTGTGCCTTCTGGCTAAAAAATGAGGTGGCAGCAAATAAGTTTCGGGGTTAACAGTAGTTTCCTTGAAATAAATCCGGTAAAGGAATTATAACTTTATTTGTAAACGGCGCTGCTCCAGAGAGTCCCAGTTCAGGTCCTCCTTGACACTGTTACTTCGATAATTAATAATACATTTGTTGGTAACAAACCAGGCCGCACGATTTTGAACGTGTTCCAGCATATCACAGTAGGTTCTGATGAGAGGGTCCCAGACTGCATAGACATACTCCATAATTGGTGTGATGTTGGTGAAGTATAAAAGTTCCTTAACCTTCTGAGAGGCGTCCAAAAAAATTTAGCATTCTAGATGCCTCTGCCAAAAAAGCCAAATATATTGTCTGCTTTCTATATCATTATTCTCGTTTTAGCACTGCACTCTCCACAGCTAAACAGCTGGACATTGTACTATCAACACGTTTGTGTGGCGTGAAAGTGGCTTGTATCATGAAGAATAGGTGTAAACATAGCCAAGACAATTTTCCATGCCACAAGTACAGCTGCAGCCAGATATTTTGTGGAGCAGCACAATGGCCTTCAATTTTACAGTGGTGAAGTGTGCAGCATTTTGTTTCAGACATGGGTGTGAAGGGAAGACTGTCTATGTTGCATGAAAAGAAAAGAATGACATGCATACTGGAGATTCCAAGAACACTCTGTGCACATTACAAAACACGGCCACCCTTGCTTTACCTTTGCCAGCTAACAAACTCCAAAAATCATCTGCAAATACTTTTGTTCATAAAGACAAGCTGCCGTGCACTCATTTGAGCCCAGCGGACTTCCCTGAAGCCAAACTTGAGTACATGAATGTCTCGCTATATTAGGCAGATCTCATTAAAGTGAAGACTTGCAGCGTATTCCAGTGAGTCAGTGCATCACAGCGAAGGTTATGAATACAAATGGAAGTTAATGAGCTTCACAAGTGCACGAGCTTGCCCAATCTATTTAGGCATGTAACAAAAAGTTGCCTTGAAAAGATGTTTACCGCTGCAGGTCACAGCACTTGTGTTCCAGGTAGCCCATTACAAAATAAGTGTGCATAGACAGCGTAATAAGTAATGTAAGTATGATAGAGATAGATAAAGAGGAGGAGCGAAAGACAGGGATGTTAACCAGAAAGGAGTTCCGGTTGGCTACCCTGCACGGGGGAAGAGGGATTAGGGGGCTAAAAGGAGGAAGAGAGAAGGGGAAAAGGCATAACACACACACGCACAACGCTGTCACAATTTGTCACCCAATCCAGTCGCTCTCAAGCAGGCAAAGACTGCCTTGTATGCCTTGAGGGCAGTCGACTGCTGTGGCCACGGACCGAGGATCTTTTGCTCTGTTAATGGGCGAGGATCGAGGCGGTCCAGGGCACAACACAGTGTATGACTTGCACTCGCAAATGGAGGGCACTCACAGAGAAGATGAGCGATGGTCTCCTCACAACCGCAGCTTTCACAGGCAGGACTGTCGGCCATCCCCATCCGGAAAGCATAGTGGTTGGTAAAAGCAACACCGATCCATAAACGGCATAACAATGTTGCGTCGCGACGTGCTAAGTTACGTGGAAGACGAAGACGCAGTCCAGGGTCCACTGCCTTGAGGTGGAGGTTGCAAAACTCGCCCGTGTTCCACGCTAAAAGTGTGAGCTCCAGCGCTAAAGGGTGAAGCCCACACTCTGCGTCAGGTCTTGATATTGGGATCCTCACTGGAAGTCCGTCGTTGTGAGCAGAACGCGCAGCCGCATCCGACTGGTGATTACCGTTAATACCACAGTGTCCTGGCAGCCATTGAAAAATGATGTCGTGACCTTTGGAAACGGTGCCGTGGTACAGTAGACGGATCTCAGCAGCAAGTTGTTCCTGCGTCCCGCGGTGTAGCGCAGCTTGCAGGCCTTGAAGGGCTGCTTTAGAGTCAGTGAAAACCGACCAGTCATTTGGAGGTTCTTGACTGATGAAGTCTACCGCAGCCAGTAAGGCTGCGAGTTCCGCACCAGTTGAAGATATTGGATAGGTCGTCTTCACTTTCATGAAGATGGATCTGGCCGGTGTCACCACCGACCCCGCAGAACTGGTCGAGTGAACTGATTCATCTGTGTAAACATGTATGCGGTGACTGTGGTAAGAATGCAGGTGATTCAATGTGAGTTGTTTGAGAGCGGGTAGTGATACACCAGCTTTCTTTGTAATTCCAGGAATATAGAGCTGGACCCGAAGTTCATGAAGACTCCATAAGGGTGAGCACGGTCTTGACGCAGGGGTGAACTCCGATGGAAAATATGCGCGATGAGCTTCAATGACTTTAACGAATGCAGCACGCGGCCTAATTATTGGGAGTGTAGCGAGGTGGTGACAGCGAACCGTGCGAGGTGCCGAATATGTGTTCTCATGGTGTCAACAGCAATGTACGTAGAAACAGGATGTTCCCGGGCAACAAGAACAGTTGCTGCTGTTGATGCACATTTAGACAGTCCAAGGCAGATACGGAGAGCTTGCGCTTCCACACTTTGAAGAGTCTGTACCGCATGTAGCCCAGAAATAGGGAACGGTACAGTTGCAGCATAGAGCGCACTGATGCGCCCCAGGACTTTCCCCCGAGGAAGGAGAGGACGTGGACAATCGTAATTAGTCTCTTTCTCATGTCGCAGACATGTCGACTCCACGAGGGTATGGTTGAATATAAAACTGACTATCTTTGAATATAGAACTTACTATCCAGGCCATAGCTCTTGGATCTAAGCTTCACATATTTCTGCATAATAATATACTGCAGATACAACTAACAAAGCAATAGAGCAAGAGAGAGTTTTTCTAATGAAATGAAAAATAGAATATTTAGCTGGCATTGAAAACCACTGACCTGCTACTCAACAAGGAAGGGAATAAGAGAGGCAAAGATGAAGGAAAAGTGGTGTAGAAAATTGTTAATATTTAGAAAATCATTATAAATTTAAAGAAATTTTCAGAAATAATGTAGCCACTAAATTTGCTTCGTTTTATTAGGTTTAACACCACAAAGCGGCACAGGCTATGTTAGATTTTAGAGAAATGGATAAATCTTGAAGTGTGCTAACACCACAGAGTTCCTGCCCCTCTAGCATTTCGTCTCTATTAAAATGCGACCCCTGCAGCTGGAATTGAACCTGCATTTTTCGGGTGAGCAGCTGAGTACCATAACCGCGACTCCCATTTTGGGCGGCATGCTTAGTTCAGTTTATTTAAGTTTAACATTCCGAAGCGACTCAGGCTATGAGGAACGTTGTAGTGAAGGGGTGACATGCAACAAAGTGTCACTAACATGGATTACAAAGTTCACTACAGAGAGAGTGAGCATTGATGAGGTTTTAGAGTTTGTCTAGTGCACCAATGCCACACATTTGCACAGATAATTAATTACAAGTATATGCTGCCTATGAGAGGCTCTGGGACCTAAAGCACAAAGCAAAAAGCAATATCTCTATACAATGAAGACAAGAGCAGAGGTTCTTGCTGACAGTAATCACTCCACTACCCAAAAAGACAGCCAGCTTTTAAAAATGCATGTCCTGCCTATGTCTATGCGAGATTTGAGCTCACATTTTGATTCCCATTTTTTGCCAACTCACGCAGCTCTCTCCTTCATTTCTTCGGATTAACCCTGTGATTTTCTTTCTGTGGTTCACTGCACTATTCGCTATTTTAAACATTTTAGTGTACAACTTTTTGCCCGACAAATTTGTAGCAGCAACGCAGTTTAAAATTTTTCCTTTTCAGCGTACTGCAAGGCGCTGTTCGTAACTTCTGCGTGCATGCCAAGGGCCTTAAATACCAATTTACTCGCAACCATTTATCTCAATTGCTCTGCATTTGTGCACGACCTGGCTCAGATGTGCCGATGACCTGGCCTCGATGTACTCTGTTACCACTGCCAGTACCTCACTGCCTATCGTAAAATGTTCTCTTTCCAGATTAATGAGTATTTTAGCTCTTTTTCTTTTGCGCATTGAGTATTTATATCCTCGATCATGAATTACAATTCCTCATCACTGATACTATATCAATAACATCACGAAATCAGATGTAACTAATACCCTTGTCACACGGGCACTTTCGATAATCATTGAACTCGATCTACATCGAGATTTTCGAGCACGCTCGAAACATCCGGTGCTACACGGGCATTTTGAATGCTCATTGAGAAATTTCCTTCAAGTGTGTTAGGTGGCGCCAAATGTTCCGCAGTCATAACATGGCGATGTCCGGCAACACTGTGCAGTCGGGGGCAGTGGCTGCCAGATCCGTAGCCGAATCGGTACATCTGCGTATCTGTGTCAGGTTTCTGAACTTGTGGCGCACCTCTGCTGCTGTGCGATGGAACCCGAGGGTCCGCAACGCCTCCGCGATTTCTGCAGGCAGCGGCGTTTTTCTTCTGGCGCCGCAAATCATTCAAGCGGTCCTGCCAGGAGTGGATGAGAGCGGCTGTCTCGCGCTCGCTCCACAGTTCCAGCGCCGACTAGCAGGAGGACGCCATCTCTGTTTACACTGACGGCGACGCTTGGAGCGTGGTGTAGAGATTATTTTCAAATGTTTGCATATAAGCAGGCATAGTACCTGAACATGTTCTTTCTTACATTTCAATCAATTACAACAACAAATGTGGTTCTGTTTTGTTTACTTGTGCTTATACGTTTAGCTTCATGAGAGCGAGTGTGCATTTGATTGTGCTTGGAACCTCAAGCACTCTTGAGGAATCGGCACCGAGTCAAGCAGGATCGAGCTCGATTGGGCTTGAAAGTGGCCGTGTGACAACCGTCGATCTACATTGAGTTTGATGAGCATTGACTCAATGAGGATCGAAAGTGCCCGTGTGACATGCGTATAAGCCGTTCTCCACAAGTCTGCATTTCCCAAACCAATCCATTGTAAGACAGAGAGGATCACCTCACCTAGCATTGTCACATCTAGTTCACTCTATGTGTTCTATGCAGTAAGCAACCATTTATTCCAGGTCACTGCTGCCAAAAACACGCTTATAACAAACTTCATGCGCTAGGACTTAAGAATGCGCTTTCTGCAATCATTATCCCACAGACGTACTTACTAGGCTTTCTTGTTACAGAAGAAGGCTGGCACTGTAGTTTTTTGTTCATCTCTCGTCAGTGTTCACACATAACACATGCAGTTTATTTCGTTATTGTTTCCGCTCGGCATACTGACAAAGACGAGAGAGGATACTCAGTTTTTTTCTCGTCGGTGACAAGTTTTCGCTCGCCAGCCTTCTGCCAAGGCCTGGCTTGGCGACTGTCAGTCTCGTTGGCATCGCTCCTTACAAAGCCTTTCACACCACTGAATACCTGACCATCATTAGTGCTGCTGTGGTCACTCTAGAGTGACCACAGAGGTTTTATGTGCGTGACCGATCAGTGCTATGCCAACAGGTTCTGCTAGCAAGCCCACAGGACCCCATCAGCATCACTAGCAAGCAGTGACTGTTGAGAAGCGATTTTCAACGACGTTCCAATATTTGAGGCTGCAGCCCTTGTTTTCACTTAATGCGGGTGAAAGGTTGAAGTGACTCCTAGGTAGGCCAATATTATGTAGAACTCGGTACCTTTGATTGAAACTTTCTAGAATGTGCCTGTTTACGACCATTAAAAAAGTGAATTTGTTAGTGTATAAAATTCTGCACCAGTCTCCTCTAAAGAGCAAGAGCACAGCCGATTATGCAAGAAACAGGAAGAGAGATATCTTGACTAAATCGAAAAAAGAGGAAGTGTAATGCATGTGTAATGCAGAGAAGATATAAACAATACCACACTAAAACACTGAGAGGATTCCAAGAGTAGGTGAATGCATGAATGAGTGGCAATCAGGTGGCCAAATGAGATAAGGAAATTTGAGGAAAAGGTTGGTAGCACGTCGCACAGGATACGGTTACCTAAGATGAACTGGAGAACCATTGCTCAGCACTAATTTTAACGGCAGATTCACACGACAGACAAAATCACTAACTTCAGGAACGGGTTGCGTATCACGCGACTCAATGCCAATCACCACTCCAAATGGCACTAGCACTGCGGACTGCACATGAGGAAAAGCGGACATATTTTTGCTCTCAACTTTGAGCAGTAGTCAGCTGCGCTTTTAAGAGCAAAGCTCTAAAGTACGGCAGCAATGGAACTTCTTGTTTTACTGACATGAGGGTGCTCGTGAGTGTGCAAGTCCCATGTTTGTTTTGCACCAAATGCGTTAATTGCGAGGTATCTTTAACTATAGAGGGGCATGTAACAAGGGCGTCAGCCCTCCGCTACGGCACCCCTTCTTTAATTCTCTTCTATATCCCTTCCTTACATCACGGTTGAAGTGTCCACCAAAATGTGAGACACTGTTACATTTCCTTCTATTTTCCTTCAACTAATTTTAATTTCTCAAGGATGCAGTTTTAAGAAGGTAGAGGTACAAACTGTGCAGTATAGCCATATGCTGTGGCAATAACCAGCAATAAATCTGTGCTGACAGCAGCTATCCCGAGAGTATTGTAAAGATGCTATGCCATACAAGGATTGTGGTCATCGTTCAATGATATATAACTGACTGACAATTTGGTCTCTGTATGAGAAATACTGGTAAACCATCGTTGTAGAGCACAATATTTTTAAAGGAATAAATGAACATATAGGTCCTTTTCGAGGACATATACGCACAACAGGCAACAAGTGTGCAATGCCAAAACACCTTTATGTTAACAGCAGCTGCGTCAAGAGCTACATGAGCGACTATATTTTGTAGAAGTCTACAGTTCCTGTGATTAAATGCTGATGTACTGCTGTGAAGTGTATGTAGAGTTCTCATGCATTTCTAAGCCTAGCTGCAAGCCTATTTTGAAATTATTTTTCTAAATAGGCAGCTAAGATATGCATCACTCAAAAAGAATAACTACCATGAATGGCTCAGGAGCGATGACACATCCGGAGGCAGGAAGCACGCATGGCCCAATAGATGCTGGCAGCTGGCAACTGCAAATAAATACATCCAGTGCAACCGCTCTCAGTGCCTGTGGCAATCGCATGAATGACAAGAAATGAAATTGTCTACTGCTTTAAAAATTAAAACTAGACGTAATATAAGTAAATAAAAAACCAATGATCTTGCCCATGACAAAAGAAATGAACAGATTTTATGTAATGCACCCAATACATTCTTTGAGAAGTCACAATGTCATAACCACACTGAAAGATGAGCTGGCTTAAATACCGCACACCAATTTGAATATAGAATGCACAACTTTTCATTAATTCCTATCATCCTACCAATCTCAAGGTATTAAATTGAACGTTGCGACCAGTCTGCTTTGGATAAATGAGAACAGATTGGAAAAAAGCATGCCTTCACTATTAAAAAGCTTGATATCTCACAGCCCAGATTAGCATCATACAAAAATTGGTAGCGCATTTAATAAATCTGCATACAATAAAAACTGCGCAAGTTCGTCGACTGTCAATGCAAGTAAGGACAACAGAAACAAAAAATACCAAAGAACACTGGTGAGTGCGCTGATGGGAGGTCTGTGGTTAGGATCCCGTGCCTGGTAAGAGTTCCGAGCTCGGAGAATCGCCAGCAGCACAGCTGATGGCGCGCAACCAAGAGTAAATAAAGTGAAAATAAGTAACACAAAAACCATCGACAATGGCGAACGACTTGAATGCGGGCCGCACAAGCGAGGGATATAGCAAAAAGGTAGAAATCCTAAATAAGTGTGCAGTTGCATCCCCGACAGCTCGAAGTGCTCAGAAGGATAGGAAGCATCGACTCTTAAAGCTCAGGAGACGCAAGATTGATCTAACTTTTACATAACACTACCACAAATCCTGTTCCACTGGGGAAGCGCACATAAGTTTAAAAATGACAAGGCGAGGAATATGCTTCAGCCTTTCACATGCGATCACTGTCTCAGAATAATTTAGTATGACGAGTATTAAGGCGCAAGCACTGATCTGATCAGTACCAACCCTGAGCAAAATTGTGCGCTGTCTGGTAGCAGCTGGCCTAGCGCGAGCGCTTCGTCGAGCGGCACTTCTCGCTCATCGTCTTCTATGCAGTGCAAATCCATGCTTTTGCACCGAGTGTCGCAGCGCTAGCAAGCGACAGCGTAACTCTTGTGATATCTGGTGCCATTTTTATTTACCACGGCACGCGAGTGCTCAACGCACATAAAGACAATGAGAACAACACTTGTCATGCAAGACATAGGCCCTGCTTTTTTGGCGCCACATTATAGCTGCGGCAACCGCATGCAGACTGCCTCCACTCACATCCCTGTATTGCCGCATACAAATAGCGCGTGTGAATACAGATCATTAGCAAAGAAACGCAGAGCGGGGCTCACCGGTTATGCGATTCATCCAGGCTTAGTAAAACCGCGCAGGAGTCTTTGTTGCCTTTACAGATGACAAGACGTCGCAGCACTGTCTTTATTCATGGCTTACCCGTTGAAACTCGCCAATGTTGACAGGCCGTAATTCTGGTCGTTGGCTTCCAAAACACACGCCTGCTCACCTTCCTATTGAATGAGTTCTTCACACGTTCCGCCATACAAGCACTCAAGCAATGCCTCAAAGAGGCAAATAATACAAAACGCGACGCGTCGTTAGCGCTCCAATGGCGCCGACGACTGCGCTTTCGCGTCGTTGAAAAATTGCAACCCGCAAAAAAGTTCGTTTTATAAATCAGGAATATTTAAATTATCTTCACAACAAGGACTTTACATTTCTCTATTTATTTTTGCAATATTTGTGGATATCAAAGCGCTTTCAGTTACTTTTTCTGGCATGTCGTTTGCAGAAGCTGCGATCCAGTGATCCCCTGAAGTGACCCGGATGCTCTAGCAGACGACGGAGCAGACGACGCTATTGTTGGAAAGCAATTTCGTTTGATGCGGGATAAAATCACTAAGTTGCGACAAAAACAGCGAAAAAATGCGCCGTATCTCGAGCTGGCGAATATCGTGGATATGTTGACCACGAGTGGCACGATGGAGAGCAGCTGCGATGCATTAATTTGCGCGACACTGGCACGCTCACCGGAGATCATGAATCTTAACACCTTAATCTGCGGCCAGTACAAGCGGATTGCTTTGATATCAACTGCGTTACGAAACTGCGTCGATACTTGCGTCACACTAAGAGCGGCTCGCACTCGCCGCATCCTGATCGCGTGTAATTTCACAATCAAGAGCCCACTAGCGCATCGAATCAGGCGTGTTTTTGAGTTCGTATCGTTCCGATAAATACGAGCTGCTTTGGCACGTACTGGAATTGAAGTTCTAAGCCTGTGCGTAACGAAAGGTGACGATGGCGTCGCGGACAATCTTAGTTAAGACTCGCCGCAACTCAGCCGATAACCCAAGCATATGGGCGTTAAAAGTTGTTCACCAGTACTGCAAACGTGGGGATAAAGTATCGCTCAGTTGCAGGGCAGTCGCTCGCTTCTCGATTTTCCAGCCTTCCGAGTGCAAGTCGCACGCTCTTGAGCCAATCAGTGAGCAAGCCGCAGTGAGCGAGCCGAGCTTTCGGCAATGACGCCGCCCGCGGACGCGCCGGGTATTGAACGACGGGCTGCTCCCTGGCTGCCATAGTCATCGCTACGCCTAGCCGAATTCACACCGATGCAACAGCTGAGTGCACTTCGGAACTGGCTAGCGCTGAGGTGCCGCTCTCGTCATCGTTTTACTGCGAACCTCGTCTCGTAGTAAAACAAAGATATGCTCGGTTTCCGCGACACCTTCAGGAGCGCAGCCAGCTGTGGCCAGGAGAGCCGCGATTGAGCAGCAGCAATTAAAGGCGCTATGGGAAGACATTTGTTTGTACTGCTGTTATCGCTTCTTCCAACGACTCGATATTGGCCAACGATACTCCATCCGATGGATTAGTATTGACTTGAACAAACATTAGTGTCGCATTTTTCTGACGCTGGCGGCCGGCATCCAGGCTGGCATGCCGGCCCCGAGAAGGGCGCCAGTACGTTATCATGACGCTTATTTGTATGGTCGTGGTGCTCATCAAAACCGCCATACATCCTCCTGTTCGCTCAGATTCTCGTAGCACGCAGTCACACTGGGACCAAAGCACTTTAGAGGAGCGAGTGCGGGGGCGCAGGAGCTAGTCTGTGGTAAAGCAGACGAAACTCTTGACGCCAGTCCCAAGACTTAATTCTCATTTCGACCGAGAATCGAACGAGGAGGCCTGTAGATCGCCCTTTCAGGTGTGAGCAATTGCGTTGTTGAGCTACTCCCTGATCGCAAACGACTGCCCTATGCGGCTTGCAAGCGTGAATGGTCATATTAAATGTGAGTTCACAGTAGCGAGTCCCGGAGTTCGCGAAAGTTAATTAAGCCCACTGGTCACGGGGGCGGGAGTTCCGAAGAAGTACAACCCTTTTATGGAACTCGCCACAGTGAACGCGCTTTTACGCATCTTTGGTCAATTTGATCGTAGCGCTGCCACACGACGGCATGACAGTATTTCTATAAATTCTGAAGTAAAACAATTACCCTCGCCAAGAACCTGTCGTATGACACATCCCACGATAGGTATATATCCCGCGACACAATCCACGACAGGTATCTGTCGCGCGACACATCCCACGTCAGGTATCTGTCGCGCGGCATATACCATGACAAGCTGTTGTGTCGCGCGAGAGGCCGCACGACAGGTACTTTTGTCGCGTGAAAACAGGCGTGCTAGAAGTCTGTCGCGCGACTGAGCCCATGACAGGCAACTCTGCTGAGGCACGCAGTCTCTGTCGAGCGGCACGACTCCCTCTCTTGCACGACAGTACCTGTGACAGAAACCTACCGCGCGACAAATGCTGCGACAGGGACCTTCTTCCCCCCACAAAATATAGGAAAGATGACTGTCGTGCTGGAGACCCTTCTACAAACATGTTTGTCGCGCGAAAAAACGCCCGACACGAACATTGCCGCCCGAAACAAGGCAAGACAAGACAGCTTGTGTTGATACAGCAAATAGGGTCGCATGACAGATGCGCGACAATAAATTCTGTCGTCCGTTTTGATCGAGCTGTCATGCGCTGTCCATTAATCTGCCCATGTACTAAGCCTGCACTAACAATTAAGCTGTAAAGGGCGAAAATGGTAAGGAGCGGTAAGGAGGGGCAGACGAAATTATTTTGATAGCAGGCACATCGCCAGCTTTCTGGCGGACGCCGCGATTATTTCCCGGCGTCGACGTTCGCGCTTCTGCAGTTTCCGCCATCTAGTCGCGCTTTTTCGAAGCGTGACAACGTAACCGCCAGCTTCTTGCCATGTCAGTTATTTCAGAGGCTCGTGGTTCCTTCTGGTCTTTCTAAGCGTACACAGGACCTGGATTTAGTAGAGTAATAATGAGTGAGAAAATGTATGTTTGCAGGTTAACTCGAAGTCAAAAGAAAAGTGCTGAACTGACATGGCCTCTGAGATGGTGAGCAGAAGGGAAAGTTGAGTCAATACAACAGGACTTCGAACCTTACAGCCTTGTTCCACTGTGCTGTCATCGTTTCTGGGCGTCTGTGAAAGTTCTGACTGACGCATCTTAGGGAGGAGAGGAGGGGGGAAGAGAAAACGGTTTTGAAAAGCAGACACATCGAGAGATTTCTGGCGGACGCCGCGATTATTTCTCGGGCTCGACGTTAGCGCCATCGAGTTTCCTCCATGTTTGTGCCGCTGCAGGTCCCGCCATCTAGCCGCATTTTTTGGAGCATGAGTAGGCGACACGGCCTGTTGAGAACTGTCTGAACCACGCCTGAACTCACTGACGAGCTGCGTGATTTAAAACTTCACAGGAGCCTCGACCGATGTTTGCTTGCCTTTTTTTGCTTTAAGTGATTAATCGGCTTTGCTAGTTTGACACACTGGTCTTCTTTCTGCGCTGCAATCTTGCCTACGCCTCATATTGGTACTAGAAATAACTGAAGACAGTAAAGCAGAAGCAGACGAAATTTGGCTATCTATAGTTGCGCCATCCCATAACACAAATAAAAACTAGGTTCCCCGAATAGGTTGTGAATGTTTTCCTCCATGATTAAACATGAATATCGTCCTACTTAATATGTATCGAGCATGTTTTTATTGTTCGTGGCAAACCAAACCTAAAAAAGTCTTTAAAAGAGATTGCGCCACCTTGCGGAATTAAATCAGCTCCTAAAACCGCTCTCCACACTTCACATAGCCGAACGTAGTTAAATCTCTGGCTGATAGGTGGCAAAACCATCTGCTCAGTGACTTAAAATGGCCACCACGCATCTGAACCGGAGTTTCGCAACTGGCGCGACAAAAGTCGGAGAGCTGTTCGTACTTGAAACTGGAAAAGAGATAAAATAATGTGACGCGAAATATTGCCGCAGATTCCCACTGTTCATCGTCACGCACTAATGTGAAGTAGAGCGTCGCGAAGTAGCAGCGTTGAGCAAGCCGTCGCGTATCGCGCCAGACGTCGACGATGCTCAAGCGGTCGCCGAAAGTATTCGGACGTTGGATGTATTAATTTGGAGTTATCTTCGCCAAAAATGAAACTGTAAAGAGCCATCGGTTGAAAGAACTGAAAAACTTCGCCCGTGTATATAAATAGCTATTTGGTGCTCTTGCGCAATCACCGCAGCTGTGGCCTAGTGGCTTGGGCGCCCGTCTCGGCTGCGGGAGGTGGTTGGTTCGAATCCCACCGCCGGACACCCACCGGTAAAAATGGGTACAAGCGGCCCCCGGCCTGGCGCCCGGCTTTCATTAGTGGTATTCGCTTTGGAGAAGCTCCGTAAACCCGCTGCGCCTCTCGCGGGCGAAGCCCTAGTGTCGGACAACCTCGGAACCTGCTAAAGGTGGTGTCACGGCCAACGTGGCTCCAACCTTCATCACCTGCAGCAGCAATCATAAAAAAGCATGGGTGTGGCCGTGACAGTGGTGGGGGTTGCGGTCAGTTTGCCCGCGGAGCTTCTTTTTTGTCCCGCCGCCAAACAGGTGCAATGTTGGGCGAGTTCCCACTGAGCGTGCATGTGCACCTGTCAGTTCTTAACTGTGGAATAAAGCTTACCGGGTATTTCACCGAAGCCATTTCGGAATTTTTAAAAATACATTTTTTCTGAGTTATACGAGTGTTTTCTTCGCATACGAATTGTTAGCAGTGTAGCGCATCATCATACAACAACAGGTGCGAACTAGTTGGCTGGTTAGCTAGTAAATAGCAAACTTTGTTACTACACTGTTAGTCTCCCTGTTTATTTAGAGGCGTGTACCTCAAGTGATATCCATTTCAGTTTTAAGAATTCCCAAAACACAGTGGCCAAAAAAATTTTTTCTACATCGCGACAAAATACAAGCGCTTTTTAGAATCTTGCAGGCGAAGTAACCGCTCCGATGCACATAAAAATTGAAGAACATCTTAAGCGAAACGCCCGCTAGCCCGCAATATCTAGATTTTGTCGAAAATAACATGCACTGCAAAGCGCAGACTCGAAAAATTAGTAAATTGTAGGGATGACATTATAGTATTCCAGAGCTTTACAGCGGCATACCACCACTACAGTATAGTTTACGCTGTACAAAGGATAGCTCTGTGATTTATTTAAATTAACAACTTGCTATAAGATTTACAATGAGCCAAGCCTTGCTCTGCGAAGAGTTCGGCAGCGGGCAAGAAAACACATGCGAAAAACTCCC
Organism: Amblyomma americanum; assembly: GCA_030143305.2. Taxonomy (NCBI): domain Eukaryota; kingdom Metazoa; phylum Arthropoda; class Arachnida; order Ixodida; family Ixodidae; genus Amblyomma; species Amblyomma americanum. Next base: position 43,523 of record JARKHS020012457.1, on the reverse strand, counting down.
TACTTTATAGCATATATTCCTCAACCTACTGCCCACTACCGCTATAGCTTTCACTTCCTTTTTTTTCATTAACTGTTATGAGATAGAATACAGCCTCTTTTTTTCCTTGTATACCCCCGTACAACGGGCCACAGGGACCAGTTGTCGGATGCCAGATTATACGACTCCCGACAAACAGCTGCTCGCACACTGCACAAGCATTACATATGTGCACGTACGTACACAACGGAAAATGCAAACCATCTGTAGGCTCGTTCACGTTAAACGCGCAGGCGTACCTCGGATACAAACGACGGCATTTGTTTTCTGCTTTCTAATCAATGATCTTTCAGCCATAAAATACCACAAATAAAATTACTATTCTCCTAGGCATTCCTTGCTTTCGGTGACTGTTGGCTTCCTTAATGTGTATGTCATAAGTAAGAAGCCCCTTATTTCCTTACCGTTAGCTCCTAAAGTGCTGCTTAGTACAGCGTGTTTAAACATTGACAGAAGAAAAGGGTAGCGCTCTTAAATCATCCTCACTGAGGAACGGATCATTTTCAAGTTTGGCTGTGTCACACAGTGACTGCAATCGCTCAAGACTGAGGGCCAAATTCTAGAACGCTCCTTGCCTCAGTAAGGATGTGTTAAGAGCATCTCGACGTTTCTCAGTCAATTTTAATACGCCCTACTAAGGTGCAGCGCCTTAAGAGTGTGCTCCCTTGGAAGCTCTTTTTCTTGATTTAGGCACAACGCAACCTTCATGCTTCTTTACCTCCCTCCTTGACCTTAACGCATGCTTCATTGCACAACCACCAGCTCTTCACGCGGGCGCAGTGGGTTGACGCCGGCGGCTACGGCGACAGGGAGTTCCAATTGGTAACTTCGTTTATATTAAACTTCGTATCGGCAGCATGCAGGCTCGACGGCTTCAGCAGAATCCTTTCTATGTGGCTGAATTAGTGCCTGGACGTCCCACAGTGATGTTCTTGCGGGACAAGACTAAATACGGTGGGACCGTACAGAGATCAAGAGTTTTCCCTCCGATTTTAATTCCCTAAGGAATCGGTGCTGCCGCTAATGAGAGACCTGCAGCTCCACCACAGCACAGACAACCGAAGGCATCCGCTTTCGCCTTTGCTCACGCTCATCATTGCGCTGAGGCTGGGTTTACAGCTGTTCCCGAAGCATGTGCGAATGCCAAGCGCCAGCGAATCGAGGTCAGTGATAGCCAGGTGGAGGCAACCTGGAAGTATTTCACAAAAGGAATGTCGTATTTATATCAAAGCACAGGTAAGTGTGTGTGTGTGTGTGTGTGTGTGTGTGTGTGTGTGTGTGTGTGTGTGTGTGTGTGTGTGTGTGTGTGTGTGTGTGTGTGTGTGTGTGTGTGTGTGTGTGTGTGTGTGTGTGTGTGTGTGTGTGCGTGCGTGCGTGCGTGCGTGCGTGCGTGCGTGCGTGCGTGCGTGCGTGCGTGCGTGCGTGTGTGTGTGTGTGTGTGTGTGTGTGTGTGTGTGTGTGTGTGTGTGCGTGTGTGTGTGTGTGTGTGTGTGTGTGTGTGTGTGTGTGTGTGTGTGTGTGTGTGTGTGTGTGTGTGTGTGTGTGTGTGTGCGCGTGTGTGTGTGTGTGTGTGTGTGTGTGTGTGTGTGTGTGTGTGTGTGTGTGTGTGAGAGAGAGAACCCGCACGCAATTATTTTCATGCAATTTCTTGTGCCACAACGCGTAATATGCGAAGTTGTCTCACAATTCTCAAGCTCAATAACTGCATTGATTGAACACTGAGGTTTATATACCATAAACATTATTACTTGCTTATCCACAAAGTACCCGAGCCCGGAGGCACTTCTTCGTCTTACCGATTGCCTATTCTTTGTTCGCGATGCTTTCTTAGGAGAACTGGACGAGGCATCCGAAAACTGCTTATGGGCAGATACTGGCCCCGAGTTGCAGATTTTTGACGTCTCAAGTTGCCCCTATGGTCCGCATGCGACAGCAGAATTTTTTCGAGCAGTCGTGTAATGTAGATGACAAGCCGACGAGGTCGCTCAGTGTTTCCGATTCTTGCCTTCTGACCCGAAGGACGCTGGTTCGATCCCGGCCGCAGCGGTCAAATTTCGGTAGAGGCGAAATTATAGAGGTCCGTGTACTGTGCGATGTCAATCCACGTTAAGGAACTCCAGATGGTCGCAATTTCTGGAGCCCTTCACTGCGGCGTCCTGAGTCGCTTTGGGACGTTAAGCACCCATAAACCATAGCCCATAACGAAAAGGTTATACGAGAATCTTCGTGTACGGCATTTTGCTTGGGAACCAGGGATATGCCTACCTCTCTTCCCTCGTGACTGCCCTTAGGACCCACGAACGTCCGCTAAGATAAGGCAAGAAATACTCACTTTTTATTCCATAATGTAATGGCGTCTTTTTATTTTGGTACCGATAGGTTCAACAGAAGTCTGAAGAAAACCTGTAATTTAATAGAAAGGATGTTCGGTATCTGGAAAAGGCGCTTCCCTTGCCTCAAAACAGCGCTCCGAACCAGAACGGCGAGATTATGCGCAATCATTGCTGCATGCGCTGCGCTCACAAAGTCGCTCGAAAAATGCATAACTTCTGCTCAGACGGTGAGAATGTAAAACCCGAGGATGACCATCCAGAACCAAATGGTCAAGTCGCCGGGGTGAATCAGATATCAGGGTGCTCGGCTGCCGACCCGAAAGACGGTGGTGGTAAAAACGTTTATTTCCTCTGAAAAGAGGGAGTTACATGGAGGGTGCTCTGGAGTCAGGCTTAGTGCCCTTCCCCTCACAATCACTAGGTGGAGTCCCTAGTACGGGACCCCAGTGGCTTCCGCTGCCGCCATAGCTCGTTCGACCATCGCCTTTTGGGCTTTCAGGTCGCAACAGGCGAGTAGGGTCGCCTCCCAGTCCTCCCGGGTGGGGTTTGGGTTTGGAGTAAAAGCAGGGTTGGAGGGGCACGCCCACACCATGTGGTAGAGGTCCGAGGACCCCTCCCCACAGCGCGGGCACTCCCCGGAGAAGGCAGGGTCAAAGTGCTTTAGCGAGGCCGGGCACATCATGGTGTTCGTGACAAGGCGGAGGAACAGGCGTTCCTCCGCTCTCGTTAATCCCGAAAGACGCGGATTCGATGCCGGCCGCGGCGGTCGCATTTGGATGAAAGCGAAAAAATGCTCCCGCGTACTGTGCGATGTCAGCGCACGATAAATAAGCCCAGGTGGTCGAAATTTTGGGAGCCCTTCATTACAGCGTCCCTGAGTCTCAGTCCCTATCGGACGTTAAGACCCCACAAACCATAAACGGAACCGACCGTGCAAACCCAATAATAAGACGAAATAGAGTAAACGGTTTGCAAAAAATATGGACGTCTTTGACGTGACCTGGCACATGTCATCTCCCGATAATGAGGAGCACATCATGGAAGGAGTTGCCTAAACATGTAACGGCTTGAAAACGTGCCAAAAGGAGTAAGTACTCACCTGCAGTGACAAGAGTGCTGTTAGCATCTTGTTGGCGATAATGCCACCTCCTAAATCCTATTCGTGATCAAAGCTGGAAAAGTACCAGAAGTTGGCCTTCCTGGTATTTCATGATGGTAGCAACGCGCTTCGCAGTTCGCGCTCTTTGTCATGTGCCTTCGTTCCGTTCTGACCGTAGAACGTTAAGCGCGTTGATACCATTATAATCAAAGTTCCTATTTTATGATCTCAGATTATCTGCCAAATGCACTCCGCCCCATTCTTTTTCCGCAACCTATTTCAAGCTCGTAGTCAGGATCTGCGGTAGCTACCTGGGCTAAGGAGATGTGTTCGTTTAATGCCTCCGATGCTTTGGCGCCTACTGTAAACTGCTTTTCCTATTCCGGGCTGTTTTCGTATCATTATTACTTAGACACACCGCTCTCATTTGCATGTTTAATTGAGCAATCATCATCTGCATTTGCTCCACTGAGTTACTTGGCACAGAACTGTTGTCACGAGGTGGGAATTTACTCAGGCAATCTCCAATTATATGTATTTCTATGGGGCGAGAGCAAGTCGTATCGCACTAACTGATGCAGGTACCAATGCTGCGGAGCGTTGGAGCACTTTGCGCGGCAGTGCCTCTCGTGTTAGAGGCCAACAGCCCAGAGAGCGAAACTTTCCCTCCATATATGTCGTAAGCGCAACACCATACCCTCCACATGCAGTCGCAATGTCATTTTGCGATAGCACAACACCATTCTTAACGACATTTATGACAAGATGCACGCACGTGCCATTCCGAAGGGGAACAGAGGGTCTTCACAAGCGCCAAAAACACTCAAAATCTCATAATCTCCGATTGCATTGCTGCGCAGGCAAGCGGACCTAAACACCTGCGGACATAAACCCCTGCAGGCCTATATGTGGCTGTTACTTGGAGATATGACACTTCGAGAGACAATTCTAGACTGTATACAGTCCGCGCAGTCATGCTGTACTATATGCTTGTTAACGATTTGACGATTGAAAAAAATGTTCATACTACATACTCAGAAGTGTTGCAGCTTTATGTCATGAGATTCAAGGACACTGCATGCTGTTCTTGGATCACTTCGTTGCCTTCATAAAGGGGATATCACTATTAGTTCGCGCTTTGTTTTGTCTCTCACTGGCTCCAACTTTCTTGTGCTACTCTACTAAGTTACCTACAAGCAGCACGATTTTTGCGGTACGCAACTCTCAGCAACATTAATATCCTGTTATTGCATGTTTCAGGGTGTGACCACTTCGCGCACTTTTGCGAGCGCTCGGAGACAACCTTAGAGCGCGTGGGGGTAGCGGTCTCGATCACAGAGGAGATGCCCTCGACTCAGCGTGGCAAACTCAGCCGGAGACCAGCTACCAAGTGACAAGGGGGTTGGTCGTATGGTGCCCAGCTTTCACCGGTCGCAAGCCAGGGAAAGGGTCCGAGCCAAAGGTTCAAAAAACAAAACAAAGTTTATACAGCAAAGAGAGGATACAGAGGATTTCACAATAACTCGTACGAGCACATACGAAGTGATTTACAAATACAATGCAACTCGTGTAAACTAACATTCTAGAGAGATCGCAATTTAACAGAGCCTTTGCACCTACAGTGCATTAACACAGAGTGAGACAAAAAAACAAAACACAATTTGTTCACCGGGCAGTGCGACAGTCCGAGGACCTGAGGAGCACGACGGACCCGATCCGCAGACTGGCGCGGCGCACGTTGCCTCGCTGGTCCGTGGCTGGGCGAGCGGTGTTCGCCCGGGAGTCGAGCGGGCGCGCTTCTCAGAAGCTTAAACGGCCGCTCGGGCTGACTAACAGCGGTTACAGCCCCTCATTCATACCCGCGGTCCGCGTCTGTTTGTTCTTCGCGCCAAGGCAGGCACGCACATACGCGCAGTATCAACTGCACAGTTTCCTTCTCTTTCTCCGGCCGTGCGCGCGAGGAAATTCTGTGTCCTTTTTGCGATTCGACGACGCCGGTGCGAGAGCGAAGGGGAGCGGGTATCACTTTAGAGTGGTGAAGGTTACGCCCTCTCCGTCGACGATGAGTAGAAACTACTCGGACATTCGAGAGAAATCGACGCCGCATGTGGCCATGTTTCCTTTGGCGCCGCGCCGGCGACCTGAATGGAGAGGGCAGCAGCACATGCAGCGTTACGCGCTCTCCGCGGAATCTTCCCCGCTGCTTTTTGTTTTATTTTACCTTGTGCGGGCGCGATTGCTTACGCGCAGCGCCGGATTTTCGAATATGCGCCGAATTTTGTGACACAGGGGCAAGGCAAAAATGCAGCTTCAAGCCTAGAGTACTGCTTTACAAGGGTCTATGAGCCACTTTTGATTTAATGTCAACGTCTATAACATATCAGAAACGTTCACGCACAACATCCTCACAAGTGCAAACTTTGTGTACCGCTGGCCAGCTTCCGATGGTCAACGGAAAGTCCAAGCACTGTTAGCTCGAAAAAGTATGTATCGACTATGTGTGTCGAAAGTTCCGATGCCCCCAGATGTTCACGAGGCGTTCGTGGTCAAGTAGGTTGAAGAGGACTTGGCGACATGCCCGATACGCTACTTTGGCATCGAGTCGTTTATTCTTATCCACTTTGCTGCTGTTCTACACACCGCTCACCTTCTGCGACGACCGATCCGGCGTTGCTCGAAACACCGTTTCGCGAGAAAAACTTCCAACAAGAGGACCACCGACGCAGCTTCACAGCAGGCGAGGTAAAGGGAGCACAGCAGTTTACACACTAACCTGATTTCAGCCTCGGTGTGCTCCCATCGCTTGTAGCAGTCGTAGAAGGATTATATATTTATCGAAGTGAATGTATAGCCAGCCTGTCTCTAAGACGCGCGCCACAAATGACGTCATCTTGTCCCTGCATGGACTGTCCCTATAGCCACTAGGACGGTGGTTAGCTGCGTGTTGAACTGCGGCTCTCCCCGCACGATTCCGGAATAACGCGGATCGCATTCGACATTCTCTTCGGTAGCAATGACGTGGGTACCCCGGGCAACCATGGACGGGCACGACTTGTTGAATTCAGATGGCGCGGCGCTCGTCACCAACGCAGCGTGGAGATCTCGGATGAACTCGCTGTGAGCTGATCCGGTAGACAACGCCATCACCACGTACGTGTCAGGATCGCCGCATACGCGAAGTTGTCCCCTGCGAATTTTCGGGACCAGTTTCTCGGCTGTGTCGTCGGAGTCCAGACGCTGGCCGTCGCCCATGCTGGTGGTCGACAGGATCCGCACGTAAGCTGAAAGCAAGAGCACACCCAGGGCCCAGATGGCCAGGAGCAGGCGTCCAGGGAGTCGGGACATCAGGTATCGGGGCTACGTCGGCGACAGGTTAAGCAACGCGCCCAACGCGGCGACAAGGACTTGACCCATGCCAAAGCTTGGACTCCTTCCTTGCGCTTTGTTTAGGAAACAAATCGGTGCGACAAGCGAAAAGCCGCAAGCGAAGACAGCGACCAAGCGGCTGGAGACAGCGCCGTACGAAATGAAATTAACCCACCAGCTCATCCTCTTTTGAACGTAGTAGCTGAGGCTTACGAGGTTTGTTATCTTCGTATTATAGAAATGGCGGGATCGTTCAAGGTTGTACGTCATGAGCGCGTCCCTAGCGTCTGCGCTGAGCTCCACGGCGGCTCTCAGCCATGCGCCGTAAGCTATGTTAGTGTGCTCGCAGCTTGCGTTGAGCACAGTCAGGGCATGCTGTAATCTATTCCCGCACGTGATGTTGCCTTTTCATATGTCAGTAAACGTGACCACTTTACATGGGGAATTAGTGAAATTTTTGTGCAACATCTGCGTCTTCTCTGGGTTGCTAAGCAAATCAGATACAATCTGTGCGGCGTCTCTGTGATTGCTCTTCCTGCATTTCAAACCCGCTCGCCGCGAATGCAGCGCAATGACTCTACGAACGTTGTTAGTGGATTCGCAGATGATGCACGCGCTGGCGTTTCTACCCCGCCCGGCCACACTCTCCGCGTCCCAATGCACGAACGGAAAATTGTTCAGGCGCGACTTCATGGTGGCGGCGAATGCGTCCTCGTAGAACAGGGCCATCGGCAAGATGACTACAACCCTTTCTCCTCGAATGATGTGCTCGTCGAGGAGATCAAAGTAATGAGGCCACTGGCCGCACCGGCGCCGCACCTTGACAGCACCCCGCCGGAGAGCCGTCGCTGTGTCTCCGCCCATGTCGGAGGAACAGAGCAGGTCAACGACGAACGCGTTGTTTACACTTGTCCGTTGGATTCGCTCGGCGGCCGGACTGCTGAGAGTGCACGCCAAGCTCATCGCCAGGTGACAAGCGATTACACCTTTGAGCTGCATTTTCCCCGCAAGACGCGCTGTCCACACTTTGCTTGTTTTTGCCGACAAGGCACGTGTTTGGCCAATAATAATAATTTGTTTTTTTGTTGGGAAAGGAAATGGCGCAGTACCTGTCTCATATATCGTTGGACACCTGAGCCGCGCCGTACGGGGAGGGATAAAGGAGGGTGTGAAAGAAGAAAGAAAGAGAGAGGCCCTTTTATTCTGATCTGTGTTATAATACTCCTTAACGTTGTAATCGGAGAAAACAAAAAGGGGTATTATAACTTGGATCAGAATTGAAGGGCCGGTTAAATGGTACGAAAAAAGCGTAATTACGTGCGCTTAAAGCACTGGTCCTGAGCGCGAGTCGGTTGATATTTACGATGATATGCTCGCACACGATTTGGAGGCGGATCTTGAATCTGGCCCCAGTCGAGATACCGATTAAAGGATATGCCTGCTCTTCTGTGCTCAAATAGAACAACGGAACAATTAGTAAGGCAGTCTATGTCTTAATACTATACTAACGCGAGACCTGGAAACAATGTAAAAACCATGCGCAACTTTTATTGAAGGACGCTTTGCGGCGCCCTATTTTGGTCTTTCGAGGAACATCAGATTTGACTGGTTTTTGGTGTTGCTGTGAGCGAAGGCGCTGCATTCGTCCGTGCATGTACAAGAGGGACCCTGCACGCAATCGCAGTATCACAGTGCTCACTCACTTCGCATACACAGGCTAATAAAAAATAAGCTTTAGAGATTTCTTAAAATCAGGTGCCGTGTGGTGCTTGAAATCGACATCTGCACATAAGTAAAGCTGCCAGGTGGACACAAAATGAGATGATAATTCTCACCTTCAGGCTGCTAATATTTCGGAATGCACTGATTAACTTTTGTAGCGAAGGCTACATTGGCCAGGAACTCGCAGTTTAGCGGTGCTCGCTGTTCCACCCTGTTCGCACCGTACCACGTGACCAACCACATGACTTGTCATGTGACCAACCGCGTTACGAACCACGTGACCGGCCACGGCGCCACCTCCTCGCCATCTGGCGTGACGTCAGAGGAGAAGGCTAACCAAGCTATGCCTTAGCTGTCGCTACGCAAATCCTTGCATAGCCGAGCTAAGCCACTGCCAATTGTTTGTAGCCAATGCGATTAGCGAGAATATTTGTATTGAGAAAAATACAGGCGGACCTATTTTAAGGCTACCCCATTTGGTAGAATTCGCCCAGAGCACGCGTGTTCCAGGATATTCGCCCCCAGGGCTTCCATTCATTTCGAGTAATTACGAATACAAGGCGGCGGCAGTCGATGCGAAACTCCTCCCTGGTGTGATGCAGCTGTTTCGTCCGGCGTCATTCCCATTTCCATAGCTGAAAGTAAAAGGACAACAGTTATCACTTTCGCCGGTCGCTCTGAGTCGTTGACAGTCGAAACACCGCGTCACGACGGGAGGAGTTTCGAGCCGATCTTCACCGCCTTTCATGCGCAACTACGCGGATCGAGCTGAAAATTCGGAAGCAAATGTCTCGAAACACACTCATGCTAGGAGATTCCCACCAAATTGAATTGTGCAGGAATACGATTGCGTTTCAGTTTCCAATATGCACATGCCGGCTAACCGCTGTCAGACAAAAAGCTTTCTTTGATTTTCTTTAGGTGCCTGACGGCGAAGTAAATTTCTCGCCCCGTATCCTCATGTGAACGTAACTTACATGCAGAGGTAGTTTTCACTTACCTGCCAACGTCTAGTTTTTTTACAATCTATAGAGCGTAATTTTAAACACCCTGTATGTAGTTATCTTATTCCGAACACCGCCAGCAGCGCATGCGCCTTTCATGATTGTGGCTTCCTTTTGCATGTGTGTACACTTTATTTTGTCTCTCTGTTCCGCTCGAAGCGCACATGTCTGCCGAAGAATCTTGGAATGTTTGGCGTGACGTTTTGGTATTAGCGATGCCGAGCTACGACGGGAGTTTTGCAACTCTCTCGTTTCGACTGGAAGACATTTAAAGCAGCAGGCTGAATTTCTAAACCTTGTTCGATGAGATGTTTCAACCATGCTATGCCATTTATCTTTCGTGAATTTATTTGCCTGTGCTTGTTTTCAATTTGTTTCTCTTAAGTGGGTGCAGAATACCTCTATTCACCATGCGATTGATCGACCGATATCAATCAAAATCGTAGCCTCCACCGGTCAATACAAACTCCCTACACCTCGCTGCTAAGTAGTTTCCGTGAACTGCTAATCGAGAACTGCGGGTTTCAACGTCCCGAAGCGACACATACGCTACGAATAACGCCGTAGCGAAGGGCTTCGGATTAATTTACTCCACCGGGGGCTCTTTCATTTGCACTGACTTCATAGACCGCAGGAGTGTTTTTCTATTTCGCCTCCACTGAAATATATGGCCACGACCGGGATCGAGCCTACGACCTTGGGATCTCCAGTCACTGAGGCAGCGCGGCGAGTAGTAGCAGCTTTTATGGGGCGACGCAAAGTAATACGTAGAAATAATGTCATCTCGCTTTTTGCAACATTCTTGTACAAAAAACAACTGAAACAAAATTGAAATCATTGTTATAAGGAAAAAATTGTTCATCCAGTGAAGCGATGCGGGCGTGGAAAGGTGCAGTTCGGATAACGCTGACATAACTTTGCCGCGAAGATATTCGTGGAATTATTTTTTTAATACCTTTTACACCTGTATCGTCAGAGGTTTCCTCTAAATAAGAACATGTCTTCAAAAATAATTTTACGCTTTATGAAGTTCGTCTAAAGCAACATTGTAGTCAGTTGCCTTTACCAGAGGGGAGTATTCTTAAGGCACTCAGTTTGCTAATTACGAAAAATAAATGAGTTAAATTTCGATTATTATCTTCAGAGATATTTTTTTTTTGTAAGATCTCGTAGCGCTGTGCTGAACAAAGTCTATTTCAAGTGGTTCCTGCAAAACAACTTCTGCGTGGTTTTTTTTTCTTTGGCTCAAAAATAAAACCAGTAAGATTTCAAGACAGCCACGTTATGATGGGTTTCCGCACCGCGATGTTAGCACCCTCAAAGGCAGCCCGATTGAAGGAACTCAGTTTTACACTCCTAATCTCGGTTCCAAATAAAGTGCAGTGGTTCCACACAAGTTCCGGTTGAAGCCTCTGTTCATTTATTTTATCCGGAATGAGGCTCGTTCCAGCTTCTTTTTTAAGTGGGACGCACACATTTACTAGCTTGCCAATATCCCTCAAGAGAAAAGCGCACAACGGCTATATCTTACCGGTACACACCAAAGGGGCGGAAACGTGGAGGCAACGAAAAGGGTTCAGCTTAAGTTAAGGTCAGCACAGCGATCCATGGAAAGGAAAAATAGGCGTAACGTTAACTGACCTGAAGCGGGAAGAATGGGTGAGGGAACAAACGCCTTTTAATGAGATCCTGGTCGAAATCAAGAGGGAGAAATGGGCATGGGCAGGGCATGCACTGAGAACGCAAGATAAATGCTGGTCCTTAGGGTAACGGAGTTGATTTCAAGAGAAGGCAAGCGTAGCAAGGGGCGGCAGAAGGTTAGGTGGGCGCGAGAGTTTAGGAAGTTTGCAGGGACAGGGTGGGCGCAGCTGGCAAAAGACAGGGTTAATTGGAGAGACATGGGAGAGGCCTTTGCCCTGCAGTGTGTGTAGTCAGGCTGATCATGATGATGACATTTTTGCAGCCCCTTTCTCTTGTTTATAACCGGAACTTTTGTGGAATAAGTTCATATTACTGGAACAGCCAGCTCATCGTTTTTTTCTTGAAACTTCTATGTGGAACTCAGTTTTCAGTTACTTCTTGGCGTGCTCCAGATAGAAGTAGGTCACTCCTCCCAAGAAAAAAAGGCGCCGATCTGCGCGTTGGGAGACCTCTATTTTCTTTGGCCGCTGGGCAGGTGACCAGAAGGCGTGTTATGACTGGGAGCCAATGGCCTGAAAGTTCTAGCTGGAACGGGGCTGCCTCTCTCTTCGCCTCAGCTGGCGGTGACGGCCCTGCGTATACGTTCGCTCAATGTATTTTGCACTTCGGTTCTCTAAATTTCACATAAAGCTCAGCCCCCTGGCATACCGGCACGCGGAGTTGGTGTTTATCGCTGCTGTGCGGATACATACCCCAGGGCTGCTTTCAGCAAACCTCGGTTCGACTGCGGCTTTCATTGCGGCCCCGGCGGCTTCCCCGTTGACCGGTGGCCATCTTGATACTTTCGCCAGCCGTGCGCTTGTCCCTTAGGGCGGCGTAGATTCTACTTCTTAGACTCGCACTCCCGTGCCATTTGTCGACCCTCTACTTAACCTGTGCGTGTCTCGACAGGGCACTGCCTTCGCCGAGCCTGTTTGCTGTGCCGAAGTCAACGCAAGTCAGACTGTGTTGAAGTGACGACAGTAGTGTGCGTACAAGTAGTTTCGGTAGCCTCTCCAGCGTCGACCACCAGCCCTGCATATTCTGAGCCTTCGATCAACTTCAAGAGCGTATGGAGTGTCGTGGCGTTGGAATAGGATTTCAGTTCAGTTTTATTCCTTAAAGGCCCCAATTTAAGGGGGTGTTACTTAAGGGTTGGGATAACAGCTGAGTATAGGAAAACAAACGGCGATGATTATTTAGCATTGAAGATGATCAGTTACACAATCTTTGAAAGCAGATGATGAGGCGATGTCGACGATGGCGTAGGGTAGGCGGTTGCAGTCTGTAGCTTTCGATAAAAGAAGGAAGCACAAAACATAGTAGTATGCGATGGCGGGCGCGCAACTTGAAGGGGATGACTGGTGCGGTGAGCTATGCGCGCTGCCGGTGTGATTATACGGTGTTTGATTGAGGAGGAATTTCTACACGGTAAGCGTCCCGCCGCGGTGGCTCAGTGGTTAGGGCGCTCGACTACTGATCCGGAGTTCCCGGGTTCGAACCCAACCGCGGCGGCTGCGTTTTTATGGAGGAAAAACGCTAAGGCGCCCGTGTGCTGTGCGATGTCAGTGCACGTTAAAGATCCCCAGGTGGTCGAAATTATTCCGGAGCCCTCCACTACGGCACCTCTTCTTCCTTTCTTCTTTCACTCCCTCCTTTATCCCTTCCCTTACGGCGCGGTTTAGGTGTCCAACGATATATGAGACAGATACTGCGCCATTTCCTTTCCCCCAAAACCAATTATTACTATTATTACACGGTAAGCGCTTAATTGAGCTTACCGTGAATCTTTCTTTTGAACGAATGGCTGGTTCCGGTAAATGTGCATCATTTGTGTGACTGTCAAATAAGAAACCATGTTTTTTGATGCGAAAGCAGTTCTAGCTGCAAACTTGGCGAAAGCTGTGGGATGAGTGAAGGCTCGTGGCGGGTCACGTGGCTCAATTTTAAGCGGCTGTGAAAAACCATTAATTTTTTTGGTTTCTGATGAAAGGAAATGGCGAATTAATTATCTCACATCACGGTGGTAACCAGAACCGCACCATTAGAGAAGGGAAAGAAGAATGGGTGCCGTAGTGAACGGCTCCGGAATACTTTCCACCACCTGGGGATCTTTAACCTGCACTGACATCGCAGGCACAGGGGTTCCTACGCGTGTCACCTCCGTCGAAACGTGGCCGCCGCGGCCGGGTTCGAACCCGGGTAATCCGGATCAGTAGCCGAGCGCCTAACCACCCAGCCACCGTGGCGTGTCTGTGAAAACAGCCGTGAAAAGAGTTGGCAGTGGCCCTGAAGGTTGGGGATGTGATTATGGCATACCATGGCATGGTTCATGCTCAAATAAGGCATGGAATACCCGGAACTGGACCTTGAAGGCACCTTGGCCAAAATCGGCGAAAATTGAATGGTGGTTTCCTCACATGTAGTAGGCACGTCCCTCATGTGACCCATGCCCAAATATCGCACAGACAACCCAAATTTTGCCTTGAAGTGACTGGAAGAAATCGACGAAAATTAAACGGTGGGTTGCTAAGGTATAGCATCGCGCATCCCCAACAAAGTTCATGGCAAAATATGGCATGCACCACCCAAATTTTTCTCTCTGTAATGACATTGACCGAATTTGACAGCCGGTGAATGAGGGTGTGCTCGGGTGGAAGACAAGTTCGACCTAATCTCAAAACGGAATTGGCCTACCCCAAAAAAAACGTTTTGGCCTATCCTCAAAATTTGCTTGGTCCAGCCCCAAAAATTTGAAAATTGTGTTGACCCACTTCCAGAACAGACTTGAGACACCCCCAAAATAGGCTCGGGCCACTCCAGTAAATTTGAAAATTGAGTTCACCCACGCTCAGAACCGATCTGGGACATCCTAGAATTGGTGTGACCCACACCTAAAATTTGCATTGCCTCAGAAATTTGGGTGTCACATTGTGTTCGGCAGTGGTAAACCGCCAGCCATTTTTTTTATTGCTGTACGTGGAAGGCTGCTCATAAGTGCATACTATGAAAAACGAGGAGGGTATTTTGTCCTGATATATATATGAACGCTAAGCGCAGTTGGTCTGTAGTCCATCAAAAATGATCGACTTTCGCTTTGAACGACGTGCCTTGACACAACGGTTCCGTTTTATGTTACTTTCAAGTTTGATCCTTCATTATTGTAACGTTTTGTTAGGTTCTGAATTGAGAGGCGTCTTTCTAATACAAAATTTCCTTAGAGGTCCAACTTCCGTCAGCATCTTTTCGCTACATAGGCAACGAGAACGCGGAAATGGTCTAAGAAAATGCTTTTATGGAGAATGTTGCAAGCCTACAATAATAAAGCTGTTCCATATCTGTGCTTATAACTTCTTTGCATTCTTGCTATGCAACTGGTAGTAATTATTTGCGTCCTGTATACACGTATATCTGTCAGGATTTCAAAGTAAAGCATTTCTTTCGCGTAATATTTTAAACATATGAACAGGCTTTTTTCGCGGTAGTGATGCATATCTTTGTCGGAGAACCAATTTTCACAGCCGAACAATAATCTCGCTTTTCTGTGCAGAACTGCTTGATTAATCGTTTTTTAAGGAGCACTCTATTTTTATCCGGCTGTATATAGGACGGCTTGATTGCAATATTTACCACGCATGTCACGGCTCTGCTCTTCACTTTCATTCGGAAACACTTTTGAAATGAAAAAGTGGAACGCCGCCAGAATAAATACTTACGGTCAAGCTGCATGACTGAATATACCGGGTGCTTCATCGAAGGTTAACCCAAATTTTCAAAAACATGATTTTTTAGTTATGAAGGCGGCTTTTGAGGCACAATCCTACCTATACTACCTGCGCTGGGGGACTTCAGAAAAGATTGAATAATGTTAACTGGTTGGCCAGCTAGCTAATTTCTGATAGTTAATTTTTTAACTATTAGAGGTAGGCACCTGATTGCAATTATAGATTTTTAGCCGGGGATTGGTAATAACCATGTAAGTTTTCATAATTTACAAAACGCGATTGCTCTCGATGCTGTGGCCCAACAAATTTTCGCTACACAGTGCCAAAATGCATGCTTTTCGAAAGAATGCAGGCAAAGCAACCTCTCCAGTGCGCGTCTGAAGTCGAAATAGGTAAATTTTGTGTAGCCGCAGTGTAAAGAGTAATCACGTTTTCGAAATTCTAAACAACTTATATGCGTATTACTAGTGACCGGATACACATCTCTGATTGCAGCCAGGTGTCTAACTGCAGCAGTTAAAAAGTTAATTGCTACAAATTTAGTAAACGCCTTACTAGTTAACATAATTCGCCTTTTTGTGCCACAGTTGCCGCCCTAATGCCTCAAGAAGCCTATTTTTAAAAATGCTGGTCCACCTTCACTAATACACTTGGCATATTATAAAATGCCTTATGTGCACTGCAACGTTCTTAGTCTGTACTGTAAACAGTTTGAGTATATATATACTCAAATCCTCGTGAAAAAAAAATGCATTAGTCACAATGGTAGTTCCGCGATCTGCCGAGCATTTCATTTTGTCAGAATTATGACACAGCAAGTAGGGCGATAAACCCGTCGACGGGTTGTGGTATAAAGCGCAGATAATTTGCTGCGCGAGAAAAAAAACAACAGCAACGCAAGGACTTACCGGCTCTAACACCGGAGTCTTGTTCACAATGATAGCGAAAAGTAGCGGTAGAATATTGAATGACCGCTTTAATACGGCGTATGACGGACACCATGCGCCTTCAGTATTCTGATCGAAAATTTCCATAGTAGCGATAAAGCGTGTGCGCAGTCTTGAGTATAATCAGCGGCTTCGATTGGTACGATTTTACACAGTGACAAAGAACTCGCCTTTCTAGAACGGTATTATTGTCACTGCGTTTCCTGAACTGTACTGACACTACTTTTGCATTATGACAGGCCTTAGTTCTGTCATATAATCCGACAGCTTCCTTCTATTCTGACTCAGCTACTACCCAATCACATATATCATTCTTGAAAAAGGTTTGTAGCGTAAGCCAGACCGGCCGAGGTTGAGCAGCTTCGCGTGGCTCCTGGAGAGCCGTGCTGCGCATGCGCTAGCAGCAGTGACGTCACACGGCGCACAGCTGGCGCGCCGGACTCGCCGCCGCGGCGCGCGCATCGCCGGTGTGCGCGTCCTCTGGAACCGCACCACGTGACCGGTCACGTGACCACCCGCGTGACGATCCACGTGACCAGTCACAGCGCCACGACTCCGGCAGCTGCCCCGCACCACGTCACCGAACACGTGGCCAACCACGTGGTCAACCTCCGCAGACTCACTGAATAAAAAAAAAACCCTATGTCGAGGCTGGGAATCGAGCCCAGCGCTACCGAACCAAGGCCTTTGGCGTTTGAGGCGCAGACGGCTCAATTTTTAACCGTGAATAAAGGCGCATGTAATGAATGCGCACGTTTCATATATTAACTCTTCCGAACCAGATGTCCCCGCGCTTACGCTACGTATATCCTGGCCTAACAGGTCTAGGCCATCATAAATTTTTTCTTGCCCCTTAGCCTTCTTACTTCTGACATTGAACCGCAGTGGTGGCCAGTGGTTGGGCATCCGCCTCGCATGCGCGAGGTGCAGGGTTCGATCCTCACTGCCGCCGGGTACCTTCCGATCATGGAATGGATACAAGCTACCACTGGCCTGGTGCTCGGATTAATGAGAGTGAAATTCTTGGGAAACGGGTCTGTCACCCTACCTTGGGCAAACGAAAACACCCCTGTATCATGGTGCTCTTTAACCGCAGATACATACACGGCATCAAGATTCACTATCATTATCATCATCACTTCTGACGCTCTTTCCGCGAAAATGAATTTCTTGCCTCTTAGGTGCCCCGCCGCGGTGACTCAGTGCTTAGGGCATTCGACTACTGATCCGGAGTTCCCGGGTTCGAACCCGACCGCGGCGGCTGCTATTTTATGGAGGAAAAAAGCTAAGGCGCCCGTGTGCTGTGCGATGTCAGTGCTCGTTAAAGATCCCCAGGTGGTCGAAATTATTCCGGAGCCCTCCACTACGGCACCCATTCTTCCTTTCTTTTTTCACTCCCTCCTTTATCCCTTCCCTTACGGCGCGGTTCAGGCGCCCAAAGATATATGAGACCGATACTGCGCCATTTCCTTTCCCCAAAAACCAATTATTATTATTATTGCCTTCTAACTTTGTATCTGCCTCCTTGTTTTGAAACTGCCTTCGCTGAGGCGAGTTTTATCTGTCTTTTTTTTTCTTTTCTTTTCCCTATCCGCTGTCGCTGGCTCCAATTCATTTTACAGCTCTGAGTTTTGTTATGATGTGCTCGTGATGGCCGTGTTTCAGCACCATTCGGACAGAGGCGCTTTTTTTCCATCATCTTTGCGTACTTTTGCTCTTTTATCGTTTATGTTTACTTCCTCTTGTCACTTGCGTCACAGCTGGGGTCGAATTGTATAAGCTGTACATTTTGCATTCTCTATTTCCCGTCCATTTAGTCCTTTCTTTCTCTTAGGTCACTCCGATATGCCCGCGGCTTTCAAACATCAGTCGGCAGCGGCTCGGCCACTGGATGGTTGATACGCAGCCAATGCCGAGGTCCGGTCGCCAACCAACCAATGGCAGATGTTTGAAAGCCACGGGCATATTGTAGTCACCAATGAGAGAGACGAAATGGACGCGAAATGGTAAATGCAAAAATTGATGATGGCCTAGCCCTCTTAAGTCAGGATATGCGTAGCGTAAGCGTGGCGGCACTTGGTTCGGTAGAGTTAATATATGAAAGTTGCGCATTCAATACATGCACCTTTTTTCACGGTTAAACCTTGAGCCGTCGTGGCGGAGTTCCCATTGGGAACGCCATAAGAATGATGGAACCATGCCTCGCGATAACCTATTTATTTCTCTACAGTCTGGAGCAATAGACCTTGTTCACTTATTCGTGCGTCAGCTTGTCTCGCGTTTTTTCTCTTTTTCAAATCTTCAAACCACCCTTTCTTATTAGGCGTCTCAGTGCTAATTTGCCCTTCCTGTTCGCACCGACGGGCCACGCTCTTGAGGGGCCTTTATGGGGATTCCTTAAGGAAGTTGCTGACACCTTCAATTTCCTCACTGTGCGCTTTTCTTTAGACTATCTTTATAGCCTCTCCGGTAGGCAGATGACTCAGACCCTTACAGAGTATTTGTTCCCTGCAGCGTTGTATCGGCAACCTTTTCTGGAGTTCCTTGACACCCCTCTTCTAAAACGTGTTAGGCTAATGCGCATTTCTTCTGCCGCGAGAACATTCTTTTTTAAGTTGCACACGTCAGCGCTGCCTGTGAAGGCATGGCTTCATGCCAAGGAGATGCTTGCGCCATGGACGGTGAATTGTCTCCTG
This sequence comes from Amblyomma americanum, assembly GCA_030143305.2. Taxonomy (NCBI): domain Eukaryota; kingdom Metazoa; phylum Arthropoda; class Arachnida; order Ixodida; family Ixodidae; genus Amblyomma; species Amblyomma americanum. The sequence continues at coordinate 24,912 of JARKHS020012457.1, read as the reverse complement.
TGCAATACACAAGAGACAATTGACCATTGTTTTGTTCTGTGCATTGATGCTATCTTCTTCTGGAACATTTTACAACGAACTTTTAAGAAGGGCATTGACATCACACCTTACAGTATTCGTTTTTTGCCCCCGGACAAAAACAGAGACAAAAACAGTGCTGTGCCATATGATCTTTATCCCTTCCCTTACGGCGCGGTTCAGGTGTCCAACGATATATGAGACAGATACTGCGCCATATGAGACAGATACTGCGCCCAAAAACCAATTATTATTATTATTATTAACATATGATCTATTTATGTTACTGGGACTATTTAGGCTCTGGAAGAGCCACTTGATGGACCACCACGCCGAATCACCACGGTCGCCGAAATCTCTGTTTCGTGAACAATGCGCTTTGGAGTGTGGAGTATATGCTGGCCTGCACGAGCCGCCTAGAGCTGGCTCCCCTGTCGGGATGCATTTGTGAGCCTCCCAGACTTTTGATGTTTTGGAAGGAGGGTTCATGCAGGGGTTACGTGGCCTGGTGTCGCGGAGGGGTAGCGTCCCCGCCTCATGCGCCAAAGCCCCTGGTTCGTTTCCCAGCCTCGACACATTATTTTTTAATTCAGTGAGTGTGTGCGGGGGGGGGGGGGGTTGACCACGTGGTTGGTCACGTGGCCGGTCGCCTTGTGCAGAGCAGCTGCTGGCGGCGCGGCGCCGTGGCTGGTCCGTGGTTCTTCACGCGGCTGGTCACGTGGCCAGTCACGTGGTTCGTCACGTGGTGCAGTTTCCAGAAAATGTTCAGATGGCCGAGGCGCGTGCGGCGGCAGCGGCTCCGGCGCGCCAACTGTGCACCGTGGTACGTCACTGCTCCTCGCGCATGCGCAGCACAACTATCCAGGAGCCACGCGAAACTGTTCAACCTCGGCCAGTGTAGCTCACGCTAAAAAAATGAACTCCTTTTAGAATACGGCCCCTGATTTATATAAACGCTCCTCTCTGCTTGCAATGAGTTGTTCGTAGTTCCAGCGCCAGTCCCGCGTGTTGCTTTTTTTCTGTCTTGATTTGTTCGCGCTTCCTCGCTCCACACCGGATTTGTCACGCGACGCTCAGGAATTTTTCTTTCTTTAGCTTTAGCACCTTAATTACGCCCGCTGCAGGGAAAATGACTCTCCCACGTCTCTCCAATCAACCCTGTAATTTGTCAGCTGTGGCCACCGTACCACCACAAAGTTATGAGCCTCATCTGCCCACCTAACCCTCTGCCACCGCCTGCTACCCTTGCCTTCACTTAAAATTAACTCTGTTAACCTTAAGGACCACACTTTGTCTTACATTAACATAATATGCCTTTCCCAAGCCCATTTCTTCCTCTTGAATTCGACTAGGATTTAATTAACCCGCGTTTGTTCCCTCACCCACTCTGCCCTCTTCCGGTGTCTTAACGTTACACCTGTCGTTATTTTTTTTAATACCTCGCTGCGTTTTCCTTTACTTAAGCAGAAGAATTTTCGTTAGCCTCCCTGTTCCTCCCCATAGGTGAGTACTGCTAATATACATCTGTTGTAATTTTTTCTGTGGTCAACTGCTATTCATGAACTGAGAGGACCTGCCATATGCTCTCCGCCCAATCTTATTCGTCTAGTTATTTCCCTCTCATGATCCTGGTCAGCGGTGACCACCTGCTCTAAGTAGACGTATTCCCTCACCGCTCCCAGCCCCTCGCTTCCAATTGTACATATGTTCCCTTGCGAGACTGTTGAACATTACTTTGGTTTTCTGCGTGTTAATTTTTAGACCCAACGTTCTGCCCTACCTGTCGAACTCACTGATCATGCTTTCCATTCCATCTCCCGAGCGACCTAGCGAGGCAATGTGATCAGCGAATCGCGGATTACTTTAATCGGGATACGTTCTATCAATGTGTCGATCATCAATCTATATGCATAGCTTATCAATCTATGCGTCATTAATCTATCAAATATTATCAATCTCAATAGTATCAAAGGCCCTATTGGTCACTCCTGGCCACGACCTGACCATATTCAGAGCGACTAATAGCAGCAGGGCTTTGAGACTGTTTCGAGACCTTCTTCTTTTAGACAGCGTCGCATAATTTGGCCTTTGTGTTTGCTGGTCGGCGCTCGCGCAATACGCATATCTTCATTCTCCAAAGCTGGCGCCACGCCGCTTTATCACTTTGTGGATGCAAGACGCGACCATATTTATCTCCACTGATCGAATCCAGGTGGAGCCGATTCTACGTCGTTCCGGAATGTTCTAGTAACTTTGCACGCTTTATCTCCAAAGTTCGCTATCAGCCTTAAAGTGAACAAGGTCGGGAGCGGCGGGCATTCTGTAAGACGACCGCCTAGCACGCTTGTTGCTAGGCGCCCAGTGATTCAGTCCATTGCGGCGCATTTCCAGCCCAGATAACGACTTTTGTTTAAACATCATTTAGCAGTCTTTCTGCTCTCTGGATCGCAATCTCCACTTCATGACATCTGGTGGAGGTGCTGGGTGGCCTTCTATGAACCGGATACCCCATTCAATTCGTGACGGCAGCCCTTTGCACGAACCGGAGGACGAGCCAGACGTTAACAGAGCAAGCCGAAGTCTCGAGGGAGAGCAGCTTCAGTTTATGACCCTGCCGTGCCACACCCAACAAAGAAAAGGCGCCGCAACGTCAACCATGGCCTCGTCACACACGTCGATCCCGATCGTCCTGCAGCAGCCGCCTATGCCGCAAACATTCAGTCGCTCCCCCGGGCGAAGACCCCAAAGAATGGTTGGGCCAATTTGAGTGCGTTGCATCGTTGAATAGTTGGGATGATGCGACTAAGTTAGGGCATCTCTTTTTCTCAGTGGAGAGATCAGCACGCACGTGGTACGAAAACCACGAGTAGACCCTGATGACATGGGGGCTATTCAAGAAGCAAGCTCTGAAGGTGTTCACCAGTGTCGTGAGGTAAGAAAGAGCCGAACGACTCCTCTAGTCCAGGATCCAGCTTCCGAACAACCCCGTCCGCGGTTACGTCGAAGAGATAAAGCGCCTCTTTCCCCATTCCAACCCGGAGATAACCGAGGAAAATAAAGTTAAGTTTTTAATTCGTGGCGTAAAAGAACAGCTCTTTGCCAGCCTCGTCCGACAGCCGCGAAAAACCGTCAAAGAATTCATACAAAATGTCTGCACCATCGAAAAGACCCTCGACGCCAGGGCACGGCAGAAGAACCGCCCATCCTATGTCTGTACAATTTGTCCCGACACGAAGACCCCCACCAGCGACAAAATCGCAGTCAGCATCGCACATTTCTGCAATGGCCAAGCTGAAGTACTGCTGACTCTAACTTCAGCGAAGAATACCGGCACGTCCACAGAGGAACGACGATTGCTGTCTTCGACGAAATAGCCGACGTACGACACTCCTTCGCCTTCTCCGATTCATCCGCAGAAGGTGTGCCTGACCAAGAGAACTCGCCAACTTTCGACATCGACCCAGTCCTGCACCGGAAAAGACAAGGCCAGATCCGCAATCGCCTTCGAAGCTACATCGAGTGTTTTTCGTCATCGCCGAAGGTACGACAAACACCTGTTGCCAAGCATCGCATTATAACCGACCAGCACGCCCGACTTCACCGCCAAAGCCGCTACAGAGTATTGCTGCAAGAACGACAAGCCATTCGGGACCAAGTGGAAGAAATGCTTCGCGCCGACGTCATCCAGCCTTGAAACAGCCCATGGGCAGCACCAGTTGTTCTTGTCAGAAAGAAAGACAGTACATTTCGATTCTGCGTTGATTACTGCCGCTTGAACAACATAACAAAGAAGGACGTCTACCCCCTCCCGAACATCGACGACATACTGGACTGGGTCTGTAAAGCCAAGTATTTCTCATCGATTGACCTCAAGAGCGGCTACTGGCGAATTGAGCTCGATTAAAGATATCGCGAGAAGACCGCATTCTTCACTATGTGTGGCGTCTTCGAGTTCAAGTTGATGCCATTTTGACTGCGTTCCGCACCAGCGACGATTAAGCGAGTAATGGAAACAGTGCTGGCAGGCCTCAAGTCGCAAATTTGATTTATTTATATGGCGTCATTGTCATCGCCTCGAACTTTGAGGAGAACCTGAAAACCCTTCGAACAGCACTGGACGCAGAGAAGTGTCACTATGCCTACGAAGGGCTACTGTTTCTAGGCCAAATTGTTAGCAAGGAGGGAGTACGCTTAGACCCGCAGAGAACAGCTGCTATCGCACTGTTTTCAACGCCGGCCGAAAAGGAAGCTGTGCGCAGATTCCTCGGACTGCGCCCGTACTACCGAGGATTTGTGATGAGTTTTCGGACATCGCCAAGCCTCTGACACAACTACAAAGGCAGACGTGCCATTTAAACGGGAAGCGCTACACGCAAAAGCTTTCAAAGAACTTTAGCGTCGTTTTACAGTCCCTTCCAATCCTCGCACTCTTTGACGAAAACGCCGAGACAGAAATTCATACCGACGCAAGCAGCGTGGGCCTAGACGCCGTCCTCGTTCAGAAAACTGACGGACTGGTAAAAGTAATCGCATACGCTAGCCGTTCGCTGTAACGACACCGAGGCTAACTATTCGACAACTGAGAAGGAGTGCCTTGCCATTGTTCTGTATCGGTCAGGCGGTCTGATAAGATTGTACCAGCAATGATGTGTGTCTGACCGGCATGCAACATTATCTATAAAAGCACGCTGCTACCTCGAATAAAGAGTTTTTTGCGTTGCTGCCACAGAAGCGTCTGTCTGCTGCGTAGGACAGAACAGCCATCATCTGGGCAACGTCAAAATTCCGACCCTACCTATACGGACGACCGTTCAATGTGATCGGCAATCACCACGCGCTATGCTGGCTTCCCCATTTGAAGAACCCCTATGGTCGCCTCGCTCGCTGGAGTCTGCGCTTCCCGGAGGTTGACCTCACCGTCGTTTACAAGTCCAGACGCAAGCACTGTGACGCCGATTGCCTCTCACGAGCCCCTTTAGATGCACCTCCGCCGGACGACGATGAGAACGCTTTGCTGGGACCCATCAGCCCCATCTCTTTCGCTCGACAACAACGCTCGGACACCGACCTAAAACGCCTCATCGAGTACTTGGAAGGCAAAGTTTCTCCTCTCCCCGCCGCAATCAAGCAAGGACCTTCTTCATTTTGTGTACAGAAAAATGTCCTCATGAAGAACAAAACATCATATCTCCTTGTTTTAGCTGCTTGTCTGCGCTATTCGTCTGGTCAACCTCCCCCCCTCCCTTTCCTCCTCCTCCTCCACGAAGAAATTTTACAGGCTTCAGACGACGAGCCGACAGCTGGTTATCTCTAGTTTTCTCGCACCTTACGCCTAATTCACGACAATTATTACTGGCCCGACCGTCTGCCGATGTCGCACACCATATGAAAACCAGCCGAGATTGTCAGCGACGCTAGACTGCTCCCACACGACCAGCAGAATTTCTAAACCCCAATGAACCTCCATCAAGGCCCTTTCAGCAGATAGGCATGTTCTTCTTTAGGCCGTTTCACATGATGCGATTGTTGCCGCAGCGCAGTGCGATTTCTGCCGCTGTACGACAGAAATGCGCGTCGTTCTCGTCGTAGGGCCACTGCGACAGACTTTCAACAAGTTGGTCGCACTGTCGCAGCGTCGGTGCGGTCGCAGCGATGGCCACAGTAGTCAGCCAATAGGAGTTCAGCGACATGACAGGAAAATCTCGAAAACGTTTTATTGAACTCAATAATACATCACAGCTCAATATTATTACTCATGATTATGAAATCAACGCCTGCGACGATGTTTGTCATTTATTGCAGCCGAAGAATTTTCGTCCACTGAAAGGCCGCACCGACGCTAAGGTGTCGATGGCACCGACAGAAATCGTTCGCATGTGAAACGGCGGCTGCGATTACCGTCGCAACAACAGTGCGACCGGGCCGTAATTTTTCGTTCCCGTCGCGCCATGTGAAACAGGCTTTTGGCCCTTTCCTGAAGTCAACGTCTGCAAACAAGTGGATCATAGCGACCGACTACCTGACCCGCTACGCCGAGACACAAGCTCTACCGAACGGAACAGCAGCAGAAGCCGACAAATATTTCGTATAATGCATTTTTCTGCGACATGGCGCCCCCGATGTGCTCATCACGAACAGAGGAACAGCTTTGACAGCGGAACTAACGAAACCATTGTGCGTTACAGCTAATCCAACCACCGGGAGACAACTGCATAGCATCCGCAGACCAACGGACGGCCGAGCGCCTGAACAAAACCATCATTGATATGCTCACCGTGTGTGACGATGCCGAACATGAAACCTGGAACGTCATCTTGCCTTACGTCGTCTTCGCCTACAACACCGAAGTGCAGGAGACAACCCAGATGACACCTATTAGGCTCGTCCATGGCAGGGAGGCCACGACCACGCTAGACGTCTTGCTGCCCAACGTTACTGAAGAAAAGAACATCGACGTCGCCACCTACCTTCAACGCGCAAAAGAAGCCCGTTAACTTCCCTGATTAAGAATCGAAGAGCAGCAGCGGACCGACACCAGGCGTTGAAACCTACGAAGATGCAACGCGGAATACAAACCAGGAGACAGAGTCTGGGTTTGGACGTCCACTCGCCTCCGCGGATTCAGTGCAAAGCTGTTGCGCCGCTATTTCGCCCCGTACAAGGTTCATCTTCGGCTAGGTGAACTTGACTATGAAGTCGTCCCGTACAAAATGACTGCATCCCAGCGACGCCGTGTACGACGAGAAGTTGTCCATGTCGTCCGCCTAAAGCCCTATTATGCGCGCTAATAATTCGTTGTTTATTTTGCACAATCCGTTTTGTTTCTAGTCGCCTTATGTTTTAAAGCATGTAGTAGATGCTTCTTTGAGAGGGGCGAAATGTCGCCATCCCTTCTAGTGCTTGTTTATTCGTTCTTCAAAGCTGCCACCACGCCACTTTATCAGCTTTTGAATGCAACCCTTAGCGAAAAAATTCTATGCTAAAAATGCATTACGTATACATTGTGTTACTTTCGTATTAATTTTGCATTTTTTGTCCCTATGCATGGAGGAAAAACGCTAAGGCGCCCGTGTGGTGTGCGATGTCAGTTCACGTTGAAGATCCCCAGGTGGTCGAAATTATTCCGGAACCCTCCACTATACGGCACCTCTTTCTTCCTTTCTCTTTTCACTCCCTCCTTTACCCTTCCCTTACGGCGCGGTTCAGGTGTCCAACGATATATGAGACAGATACTGCGCCATTTCCTTTCCCCCCAAAACCAATTATTATTATTATTATTGTCCCTATGCATAAATTGCCATTCGAATGCTTTCTAAACATGCTAGGAGTACTATTTTCAACATTCTTACAAGCGCATAATAATAATAATAATTGGTTTTTTGGGGAAAGGAAATGGCGCAGTATCTGTCTCATATATCGTTGGACACCTGAACCGCGCCGTAAGGAAAGGGATAAAGGAGGGAGTGAAAGAAGAAAGGGAGAGATGTGCCGTGGTGGAGGGCTCCGGAATAGTTTCGACCACCTGGGGATCTTTAACGTGCGCTGACATCGCACAGCACACGGGCGCCTTAGCGTTTTTCCTCCATAAAAACGCAGCAGCCGCGGTCGAGTTTGAACCCGGGAACTCACATCCGCCTTACAAGTGCATCAAAAATGAATTTTCTGTCCGCTTAGTATATTTATTATACATCAAAAATATACTAACATACACAATAAATGCAATAAAAATATACTAAAAATATACAATACAATAAATATATGAAAATATTCAACAAATAAATTAAAAGTATACTCGAAATATACATTAAATACATCACACTACATAAAAATACACTACAAATATACAATTATTACATTAAAACAATATTCACTTTGGCTCGGCTTAAAAGATGTGTGCTAGTCGGATTCACCGGAAAACACTGATCAATGTTGTCAGCAGGAGAAGTAATGACTGAACTGATTGTAAGCATCGGGAGACAAACAATCCTAGAGAAAGCGCGTTGTCAACCGGAATTCTATGCCAATGAAAGATTATGTGACGTGAACGGAAAAGATGTCGCCACGCAGGAAATACTGACAGAAAGTGACGTCAGCAAACGGGAACTGCTCCGAGAAGCGTGACACTTGGCTTGGCTATATACCCCCCAGAGGAGAAACATTATCTTGCCCGGTGAGGAGCTTTTTGCACAAAGACTGTGTGGGCCCCAAATTGTCGCACAGGCGTCGGAGTGTTCGCGTTCGAATCTGCGTTCTATCTAGAACCGAATTTTTAGTCCTAACTTGCGTCAGGCATCGGTCAGCAGTCGAAATATCAACAAACAAATACATGGACTTCTATGGGAGCCAGTCAGCCTTGCCAGCTGGGGTCCTTTTCGCTGGCATGCTCGGGCCCGGAGGTGCACATGGCGCTGTTGCCGGTATAATGTTATCACGCTGTCCACACGTAATTCAAATAAGTGGTGATTGCCTTTCCGCTAGAAGATAACATAAACTAATGGACGACAGAAAACGGAAGAACTGTTCCAGGAAACGTGATTTTGAGCACTAGGTTGTTCCACGGCAGCTTTAAGTGTGCTGCAAATATGCTGACGCGGACAGCCCATTTGTTAGAATTGAAGTGTACCACGCACGAATTAATTTTGTATTTACGGACGTACACTTTAAATGTATTGCGAACACGTCATTTGCCGAAAACGGATTTCGAGCACTAACTGTTCACCCGCCGCGGTGGCTCAGTGGTTAGGGCGCTCGACTACTGACTGTGCCGGAGTTCCCTGGTTCGAACCCGACCGCGGCGGCTGCTTTTTCATGGAGGAAAAACGCTAAGGCGCCGGTGTGCTGTGCGATCTCAGTGCACGTTAAAGATCCCCTGGTGGTCGAAATTAATCCGGAGCCCTCCACTACGGCACCTATTTCTTTCTTCTTTCACTCCCTCCCTTATCCCTTCCCATACGGCGCGGTTCAGCTGTCCAACGATATATGAGACAGATACTGCGCCATTTTCTTACCCCCAAAAAACACATTATTATTATTATTATTATTATTATTATTATTATTATTATTATTATTATTATTATTATTATTATTATTATTATTATTATTATTATTATTATTATTATTATTATTATTAACTGTTCAACGGCAGCTTGAAGTGTGCTGCAAATGCGTTTACGCGGACATGCCATTCGTTAGAATGGAAGTGTACTTTGGTAGAATTATGGTCGTATTTGCGAAAGTACACTTTCAGTACATTAGCAACGTCAAAGCCCATTTCCGGAAACGCGATTTAGAGCCCTAGATTTTTCTACTGCAGATAAAAGTGTGCTTCAAATATGCATAAAAGGACGGCCCGTTTGTTAAAACTGAAGTACACTTCACACGAATTAATTTCATATTTACAAAAGTACACATTTAACACACTGGCAAGATGCTAAAACCGCATACATACTTTTTCACGTGTTTGAAACGTGCTCGAAACACGGTGTAAGTGACGTATACTTCGAATGAATTAATTTCTTATTTACGAAAGTACGCTTTTAATATATTGACAAGATGCTAAAACCGCATTCTTATTTTTTTCATGTACTTGAAATGTGCTCGAAACAAGCTGTAAGTGACGTATTTTTGGCCAAGCTTAAGAATATAATTTGAATGCCAAGCATCAAATTTCAGAAACCTATATCCGGCTTACTTTTAGTGCACTCATGAATACAAAATTTGTTTAAAACACAGTATAAATATCCCGAATTATATGCCAAACGTATTAGTTTTCGCTAAGGGTTAAGACGTGAGCAGATTGATCTCGATTGATCGCTACAAGGCGGAGCCGATTCTATCTCGTTCTAAAATCTTCTAGTACTTGCACGCTTTATTTCGAAACTTCGCTATCACCTTTAAATTGAGCTCGGCCGGGATCGATGGGCATTCTGTTCGACGACCGCCGAGCGCCCTTGTTGCTACGCCGCCGCCGAGTAATTCAGTCCATTGTGGGCGCGTCAGCCCAATTAAAGAGTTTTGATTAGACGCCATTTTCGCTGTCTTTCTGTTCTCCGGATCGCAGTCACCACTTCGTGGCAATATACGGTCCAGCGTTTCACTGATGCCTGGAAAGTGTGATACCGCAGCTCGCTTGTTTTTAACTGTGGTAGGACGTTCCGCTGGATTGTTAGGCAGGCGATTAAGAGAAAGTATTCGCACACAGACGAATGGCTGCGGATGTAGTCCGGCTCAGCTGCATGGTCTTCTTGTCGGACGAACGAAGCAATCACTGGACGAGAAACAGAGAGAGAGGAAAAGTAATTTAATGAAAGGAAACGTGAAGAGGACGGCCGGCGGTAATGTGACCCTGGCCTGTTACTCCTAAATAGGCAAGGGGGAAAGGGAAGTAAAATAAGAGTGAGGGTGCGAATGGAGGGCGATGAGGTCATAACACAATGAATTGCTTTTAAGGGGTCTGAGTTAGAGGAGATTGCGCACACGCTGGGGACACTCATTTCGCGTGACGGCATGCAGCACAATGAGAGCATGTCTTCCTCATGCAGCGTATGTCTTGCACACACGCACTCTGCACACACACACCGCGCGGGAATGCAGAGGGGGGCTCTGCGCACTCTCGCATCCCGGCACCAATGGGTGTGCACTCACAGCGCCCACTGTACTCCGTGTAGGCGCGCACAGCGCAGCCCACGCAAGTGTCACAGACCAGAACCAGGGTGGACGCAGTTGAAACGGAGGCAGTGGCCAGAGCGAGTGTGAGGCCATCGTTCGGCGGCCACCATATTTCTCGTCATCTACCGCCCCGACCAAAAAAAGCTGTGGTAAGCGCTCCAGTTCAGAATTTCCGTGTGTCCAATGAGCACGCGCGGCTATTGGGCCCGCGACGTTTCATCCTCCGGGAACTAGGAACGTACAAGAACTATAGTGGCGCATGTCGAACAATGAAATAAACGGTTGTGTTTTCTCTCTTCTCTTATTTGCGTGGGCATAAAAGACAATATCGGCGCCCGATAGTGGCATCGGTTCTTATTCACAAAAGGGAACAGACCACGCTGGCACCAGCGACATAAATATTAGCAAAACACAGCTGCAGCATATAATACAGAAAATACAATTCCCACACCAATATAAAATACAAAATATACAATAAGCATTAATAGGTCCTTATCGCATTAAACAAAAAATATATTTTAAGTAATTTTTTCACTGTAAACAGCATCGAAAAAAAAATGTATACATTAAATCTAATAGGAACCATCAGCAACAATAAAAAGTAGGCAGACACTTGAGACTGCTTGTGTCTGAGAAGGCGATAGCCCGCCCGCCCACTATGCGAACACCGTCGCCGCGCGCTGATGCGTTATGTAACCCGATGTCACGCAGCTTGTAGTTCTACCCCTGCTTGGCTCAATAGGTAGCCACCGCACCCTGCGCGCTAACTTTGTGAAAGGAGTCGCCGCCGTACCCTGGCCTAGCCTGTGCTTTAAGGGTATTACGCTAAAGCTAATGGCTTAATACCCATATATGCAGAATTGGCCTTTCTCTACTTGACATTCATAGATCCCTGGGAGTTCAGCTACCACTACTGGCACAGTGGTGCAGCGTTTGAGCAGTGCGTCACAGCCCCGGGGTGACAGTTGCTGCTACCGGTGGAATTTGTGCGATCCAGGTCGTTCTTCCCGGGCAACCTCGGGCGACCAATCATTAATATAACCGCAACTTGCCAGGTTTCAAGAGGACGCCATCTTTTATGGGTGCCGTCGAGTGTTATCACAAACGCGAGTGAGTACACAGTTGCACACACACTCAGGCCAGTTTTCGTTCACTGAGGCAAGTAAGGCTTACGCCGTAATAATTCTCTGGGCCATATGTATCAAAGGCACGATAGTAATAAAACATTGATAGCCAGGGATCATTTGTAGCAGCACCAGCCGCCTAAGTGCAGCCGAATTGAGCTCCTTCCTCGTGCCGGCGTCACGCGCTTTTCGGCTGCACGCCATCATATGTTCTTCCACATCAGCCAGTAAATCAATCATTTCCTTCATCGTGCCGGCCTCATGCCCATTGGCGCGACAAACGGGTGAATCCGCAGTTTCCTGGAACACCTGCTCCCACCATGGCCAACGCCGACGACAACGCCTCCGGCATTCCCGGTGGCGGACCCTCCAGCGCAGTCTCTGCGCTCTCCTTTCGCCTTGCCCAGTTCTCGACGGCCGATCCTCAGCTCTGGTCAAGTCAACAGCCAGTTCACTATTGGCGCATCACCAGCCAGGGGCAAAAGTTTCATCACGTCACTGCGTCGCTACCACCTTAGATTGCCGCCGATGTTCGCGACCTCCTCATAACTCCGCCCGCCTCGGCCCCGTTTGACACGTTCGCTGGAACGCTGCTCAAGCGAACAGCCGTCTCGGAACATCGCCGCCTGCAGCAGCTCATCTTCTCCGAAGAACTGGGGGATCGCAAACCAACACAGTTGCTGCGGCGGCTCCAGCAGCTCTTGGGCGACAAGGCTGCCACCTTCTACCAAGCCTTCCTGCATAAGTTTTTCCTTCAGCACTGCCGGAGGTGTTGAAAGTGCTGCTCCGTATCGCGGCTGAATACGAGGAGGTCATCGATGTAGGTCATGCAGAAAGGGACACCCCTTGTAACTGTGTCCACGAAGCCTTTAAATATCTGGCAGAGTTGCGGAGGCCAAATGCCATGTGGTTGTATTCGAAGAGGCCGAATGGTACGATGATTCCAGTTTTGGGAGCATCGGATGGTTCTACAGCGATTTAGTGGTAGGCCTTGAAAACATCGATTTTATAGAAAATTATGGCGCCATCCAGCGCGGCGGTAAAATCCGCATTGTGAGGTAGGGAATAACTGACCCCAATGGTAGCGTTGTTAAGGGCGCGGTAATCGCCACAGGGGCGCCAGTCCCCTGGAGATTTCTTCGGTACCATGTGTTGAGGGGACGCACGCCCACGGGCTAGATGAAGGTCGGATAATCCCGAGCTCCAGCACGTGTTCGAACTCGTAGCGGGCGATCTGTAAACAGTCTGGAGCACGGCGACGGGACCGAGCGTGTCTGGGCGGGCCAGTGGTCAAAATGTGATGTGTGACTTATTGGCAGCCGAACTAGCTCCATCCCTCCTCGTATTCAGCCACGATACGAAAGCAGTACTTGCAGCACCTCCGGCAGCTTTTTCAACGTCTCTCTGATTACGACCTGATCATCAACAGAGCAAAATGTGAATTCGGCAAGTCGGAGCTCGACTTCCTTGGTCACCGTGTCAATCGCTCCGGCACCCGGCCTCTCCCATCAAAAATACAAGCCATTCAGATCTTTCCGCAGCCTGCCTCAATCCGCTAGCTCCGTGAATTCCTCGGCCTTATCAATTTTTATCGCCGTTTCATCCCTCCCTGTGCTGCACTCCTCAAACCTATGACGGAAATGCTTCAATGCAAGAAAACAAACTCCGCACAACTGACATGGCCTTCAGCTGCTCTGGATACTTTCCAGGCTGCCATAGTGAAATTATGCGACCTCGCTCTCCTTGCTCATCCGCGCCCTGTTGCACCCCTACGCCTTATAACCGACGCCTCCGACTCCCGCGTTGGAGCGGGGCTACACCAGCTCGTGGATGGTTCTTGGAACCCTCTACCCTTTTTTCCCGCAATCTTTCTGCTGCCGAAAGCCGCTACAGTAATTTCCGCCGTGAACTGCTTGCCATTAACATGTTCGTGCGCCATTACAAGCACCTCCTGGAAGGTCGGCAGTTTCACATCACAACCGACCACAAGGCACTTATTTTTGCCATTAAATAGGGGATCGGTAAATTCTAGCCCCCTGAAATTCGTCACCTTTTGTACGTGGCAGAATTCATGACCGACATCAGACATGTGCGAGCCCTTTATTAATGCCCCGGCGGATGCTCTGCCATGTCATACTGCTTCCCTCGCCTCTGCTGCGTCATCATCGAACCCTGCCTTTGCCGCCTTCGCAAAATGCGCAGCAACATGACTCGGAATTTATGGACCTTTGCAAGAACCCGCGTTCGCTGGTTCTCCGGGAAATTCTCCTCCCTTCGTGCCCCGTCTGGCCCGGCATCAACAAGGACGTGCGCACCTGGGCCCGTGCCTGCCTGGATCGCAAACAGTCTAAAAGCGACACATGACCTCACTCTTCGGCTTGTTCTCTCCGCCATAAGGCCGTTTTGAAAACGTCCATATCGATATCCTGGGTCCCTGGCCACCTTCCGCTGGACAATCATATATTCTTACTTGCATCGATCGGTTTACTCCCTGGCCCGAAGCGTTCCCTCTGCCTAACGCCACCAGTGACTCCATCGCCAGAACCTTCGTCGCCGGCTGCGTCTCCCGGTACGGGGTTCCCTAGAACATCACCACTGACCGAGGCGCCCAGTTTGAATCTTCACTTTTCAATAACCTTATGAATGTACTTGCAACTTCCCGAATTAGAACTACTGCTCAACACTGAAACAAGATCTTCGTTGCACTCCGGCAGAACCTGTCTTCGGCTCGCCCTTGCGTCTTCCTGATGAATTTTTCGAATCTACCGATTCCTCTACAAGTCCCGACCCTACCGATTACGTGACGCAGCTCCGGGATTTTTCCCGCCATCTCAGAGCGCCACATCTCCGCCGCCAGTCTCGAATATCTTCACATGTTCCATAACAAATAGTAACTTTCTCGCAACACTTTGTTCGTCCAGAATCTGTACGCAAGCCGCTTCAGCGCCTCTACGATGGTCCATTTCCTGTAGTCGAAAGAAGATTGAAGTTCTTCATCTTCATGAGCGCACTGACACCATTTCAATCGACCGCTTGAACCCAGCCTTCACAGAGGACGCTCCGCCCACTGGACTTTCATGTGTGCTTTCTCTCCCCCACCGGCCGACGGCCCTCCTCCGCCATCTTTCCCTGGCACTCCTCAGAAGCGAAAAGTACCGCTCCGGCTCACAGCTTCGCCGGACTCCTTAACTAGCGGGGGCCGGGGGAGGGGGCTATTGTAGCAGCAGCAGCCGCCTTACGCACCAGGAGCAGTGCCAGCCGCCAAAATGATGACGACGAAGTGCAGCCGAATTGAGCTCCCTTCTCGTGCCGGCGTCACGCGCCGTTCGGCTGCACGCCATCGTACGTTCTAGCATTTCAGCCATTAAATAAATTATTACCGTCATCGTGCCGGCCGCATACTGATTGGCGCGACACAATAATGCATCTGAGCAGGGCACCTGTCTCTGCTTTTAAGATTTGTGCTTTCGCTATCTGCGATGAAAAGATGATACTCCACAAACACCTTTGCGAGCGCGATAGGACGGTTCCTACCTGCCAGTCACGCTGCCACTGACGTCACGCCCTGGATCGCTTACGTCACGTTTACATCACTGCAACATCCGCCTCGTGTGACGACGCATGACAACGAGGTGGTCCCGCGATTGATTGCGCCAACGACGCCGACGCCGATCACGCCACAAGTGGGCCAATAACAGATTCGCTATAAAATAAATTGTCCCTTCTTGTACACTTAGAAGCAACAGCTGTACAGACAACGCCCCTTATTCCTCCTCCTCCTCACTTAATGTAGTGCAGTTATTTGAAGCTAACCTAAAACACGTGACGGCGTGTGGCATGTTCTCCGAGCAGCCTAAACTACGGCCCTCACGGCGGTGCGGCTAAAGGCCACGCAGGCGACGTTGACTTAAAATAGGCGATGTACTAATTGTACGTTTATCAAGAAAAAATTGCTTCTTACAACTTTCTTTGTAAAACCTGTCAGCAGGACTTGGAGTGCACTTTTGTACAAGGAACTGCACGATGATTTTAAATAAAATCACGCAATGGATTGCTGGATGACATCTTGGATGTGTTTAATTTTTTTATGTCATTGCTCGATGGCAGCTATTAAAGAATGTGCACTTATTCTTCTGCAAAAAAAATATTTCGAAACACGAAATTCGTTATCTCGAAGAGGCAGGCCTTTGCTTTTACGCGCACTGTAGTTTTTGGCAACTTTAATGGCTAATAATCTCAAATATATTACAGCGATGTGCCTGAAATGTTGCACACCATATCAATGACTATGGTGGAGCGTGCACAATTATTTGTGGTGATATTTAGAGTAGACAAAAAATCGAAGGACGTTTAGGAGTGTGTATCGCGAATCTTCGAGTGTTAACTGAGGTGTGACAGCAAAGAATTTGTCACTGACATTGACTGTTTATTTTTCCTCTCATTGTCATACAGGTGGAAGTGCATCCAGACTTTTCCAGACTGCAGAGACACTGCAATGTTATTTCTTTTCTAAAGATCGCTGCTACCAGCAGTGTCAGTTAGGCTGTACGTCTGTTTAGACACGCTGGTTAGAGTGTACGAACTTGAGCTTGAACCCCTTGTGAACACGGTAACACGATCCACCTTTGCAGGCTGACGTCTTTGAAACTGAGTTTTCCCCCGAAAGGGCGCAACTGGACTTGAGCAGCGTCTTCTAAGCGCCGCTCACCCCTGTGAAAACAGGGGACGCTTGTAACCATCTTTGTACGGCGGTCGATTTCGAACCAATAACCTCTGAGGCGGACGCCCAAGCCACTGAATCAACCGTCGCCTCCCACCCCTTTCAGCTTTTTCCTCCTCTCTCCTAAAAGAGGACGCATATTAGAGTGGGCAGAAATATAATAAATTTATTTATGCATTCATTTATTCATCTATTACATGCATAACGCCCTCAGGGCACTACAGTAGCGGTTTTTTTTCTAGAAAAAAAAGTGACTTGTGATCATGCGAAACAATTGTACCACTGTCAAGGCAAAAACGTCAAAGCGTGGCAAATTGCCATCGAAAAAAAAAGGAAAAGACATAAATAAATCAAAAGCTTTAGCAAAAATATGTGATCGGAAGATAAGAACACAGATAACGCGCCAGCAGCAGAGTAGATTCCTGTAACCATTAAAGAAGAAATGGAAGATACAGAGGCATACTATTTTCCAACTGGAGGTCGTAGGTGCTGCATCAGCACAATTCGAAAAGTGTTGTCAGGGGCTAAAACAATACATTCTGGTAGCCGGTTCCATTGGTTTAATGTACGCGGGAAAGACGACGATTGGTGTGTACAGGTGTTCGGCAAACTATTGCGCGTATATTTGCAACTGTGGTCTTTTCTTGCCGGAAAAAACGTAGGCGCCTTTAGTTAAAGATTGCGACCAACAGAAACCTTTCCTCGCTCTATTTGCTTCAGCAATGTGAGCCTGGATAAGGAGCGGCGTGTTTCAGGAGCCTGCATGAACGTGATTTATTCCGTGCGGTCGAACTGGAATCGAACCATGTAAGAGTAACGAAACAAGCGCCCTTATTTCGAACAGATTCCAATTTAATCACCGGAAGAAGCCGACGAAGTTCATCCTTGGGGAACGCTTTCACTCAGTCTCCAGTTTTTTTCTGTGTTTTTGCGTGTATACTTCGGGGTTGCCGTCCTCCGTCATACGGCGATAGATTTGAAACCTCTTGGGCATCCGAATGGCCTGGCGACCTACTCCTCGAGCTGGTCGAGAAAGCGGTGCAGCCGTCCGAGTGACCCCGACAACGATGACACCATTGAGTACATCAGCGAGGCCTGCAGTGAGGACGGCTTTGAGACTTACCTCAGCCGGAAGACGAAGAGAATGCTTCTAAGAGCCGGATCGTCATCCAGTGAGTCCACTGTAAAAGCAAGCGGCAACACACCGGCACGCACCATCCTCGTCCTTCCTGTGCAGCCAACCTACAACACGAAACGGCTTAGCAGGCAAGTCGTCTCTGTAGAACTCGAGGCCCTCGTGCCTAACGAAATCAAAGACGTTCGAGTGAATGCGCGGAAGAACATTGTAGCCGTTTATGTCCACCATGCGGCTGCGCTGGAATAACTGCTGGACATAAATCACTTCGGCGGTTTATCAGTACGTACTGTTTTCCCGCTCGGCAGGAATGAGTCCTCTTCCGGCGTAATCTATGATGTCGACGAGGCTATCACGCGAAACGTTTTGCCCGTACTCGTGAGGCCGGCAAATGAAGGAACCGTAATTCTACGGGTATCATGTCTGGCCAATTCCCGTTGTGTGAAGGTTTTGTTCCAAGCCGACAGCCTTCCATCACACGTGAAGGTGGGCCATTTCCGTCATGCCGTACGGCCATTTATTCCGAAAACACTGCAATGCCAGAAATATTTGAAACTGGGTCATGTGAGCGGGGTGCACGACAGTGTGCTCTCGTTGTGCCGGAGCTCACAGCGCTGAGTCCTGTAATGCACAAGTGCTTAAGGGTTCCAACCACAACGGGCCTCATGACGCCTCATCTAAGAGCTGCCCGCGCATAAAAAACGAGCGTGCCGTTCTAAACCAAATGGTTCTGGACAATCCTACGCGCCGTTAAACTGCCGCGACTGTTCGGAAAAGGCGTTCTCGCCGCGAGAAGAACTCACGAAAGTCTATTTAAAAAAACAACCAAATCGACGCACCTACGGCCCCTCATTCTCAACCTCCTACCGTGCCGCCACGCACAAGTGTGTCCAGTCCGCGTAATGTCGGCAAGGATAACAAGACCTCTTCGTGCGCAGATGCTTGGCCAGCGCTTCCGCCTTTACGTCCTGCTGAACCTCCTCAGCGCAAGCTCCCATCACCGAGCTCAACTGTCGTTAGAGAAGGGCTCCCAGAGTAAGATCGCCAAGCCCTCTTGATAGTTAGTATGGTGGTAAACGCCTTTCGCCCTCTGATACAGGCCCTGCAATCGTCAACTGCTCGAAGCGTCTTACTACTGCTGGACTCTCTGGTGTTACCACTACAAGATCTTTAAAACAGAATGGCTGGCCCCATTCCCACTTTTCGTGAGGAAGTCAGGGGCGCTGCGGTCTTCCAGTGGAACGCAACATGCCTAAAGTCACGAATCGCAAGTTTTCGGTAATATGTTTTCAACAACCACTTCCCGATGTTAGCCATCTGTGAACCTAAGTTTTCTCAAGCAATCAGGCTTTCCGTGTACGAGCCCTTCTTTGCTTCGACAAGCGGGGAGCCCAGCAAAGTTCCTGTCGACATCCACACCGACATATCGTTGTTTGCTGCTCAGTTAACCCCACGATGACAATCAGTACGTGTGTTTCATAGTCAAAAAAGAATCCATAGAGTTCACACTGATTGCGGTGTAAGTCTCTCCTTCCTCTCAATTGGACTGCGAGAGGTTGAGGACAATTATGGAGGCCACCCGGGGTCCTTGAATTATTAGCGGAGATTTCAACGCCCACCACCAACTGTGGGCAAGTCCTGTAATCTATTCCAGAGGGAGGAATCCGGCCTTATTTGCTTCAGAAAATGAAGTTTACGTAATTAATGATGGCAGTTCGACATACCTCCGAGGCAGTTCGGAAGCAGCTGCCTAGACCTGACGCTCGTTTCGCGGTCTCTTCTCCGGCATGTCCAGTGGTTTTGGGATGTGGAGACCCACGGGAGTGACCACATACTCACCTAGCTCAAGATTCATGTGTTGGGGCATCCGGCCCAGCTAAACACGAGCACAACGATTGGACGGCATTTAAAAGTCGAATGGAAGAGGCGTGCAAAGAAGCCTCCCCTTCTAGTTTGGAAGACATTATAGCAACAGCAATGAAGGCCTGCTAAAGGCTTCCTCACGCCAAATAGAATGCGCACCGAATTTGATTTTGAATAAGGCCACCTACGTGCTATTCGTCAGCGTGCAGAAAGACGTTACAGACGGACCAAATTCGTAAGGGACCTCAGAGAGGCTCGTCGTGTGCAGAGGAAAATCAAACAACGAATGGTCACACTAGCGAAACAGCGCTGGAAGTCGTTCTGTCAATATCTGGACCGTCGAAAGCCCATATCCCTCGTTTGGAGGACAGTGCGGGAGCTTCGAATGCTTCCACAGCAAAGGGAGCTTTCCTATGCGTTGGCTCTACATCAAAACCGTCACTACAATGAAGTTGCAACTGGCTTGTGCAGGACAATGGAGGGGGCAGTGACTACCTCGGGTTTCCAGCGTGTTCCTCCTGCATCATGGGATTAAGCGATGGATGTTGCCTTTACTCGTGAGGAACTTGATGCTGCCCTTGCAGAATGTAAGTGTTCGTCTGGACCAGGTCCAGACGGCATTACATATGCTGCGCTGTGCCACCTTGGCGACGACGCTTGTAGAGAGATACTCAGCCTTTAGAACCAATTCTGGCAAGACGGAGTTGTTCCTCCCCTGTGGAAATGGAGCCGCATGATGCCATTACTAAAACCAGGGAAATCCCCACTCGACCTGTCATCATACAGGCCAATAGCTATGGCCAGCTCTGTGGGAAAAGTCATGGAAACAAGGCTTCTCGTGCGTCTTGAGTGGTACCTTGAGCGCAGTAACGTGTATTCTAATGCAATGGCGGGTTTTCTACGGAGTCGCTCTTCTATAGACAACGTCATTGATCTTGTGTCCACAGTACAGCAACCGAAACACCAGAAGAGCATGTGTGCGGCACTTTTTCCTGATATCAAAGGTGCATACGATAACGTGACACATGAGGAGATCCTTGATGCGCTAGAGGTTGTTGGAATCGGTGGACGGATGTGTAGGTGGATCCAAAGCTATCTGACCAAAAGGATATTTTTTATTATGTGTGATGATGGCTCCACACCCGTGCATTACACCTACTGGGGCGTGCCCTAGGGCGGAGTGCTCAGACCTACTTTGTTTAATCTCACACTTATCAGACTCACGGAGTACTTACCTAATACCCCTTCACATCTCTATGTATGCCGATGACATCTTCATCTGGGCCTCCTCTGTGACGCGTCTCCAGGTGCGAGCAAGACTTCAGAGGGCAGCAACCATAACTTCCCCCTATCTCCGGTAACAAGGTCTGAGCGTGTCACCCGAGAAGTGCGCTCTAGTGGCATTTACGCGCAAAAGTATGACTAGTTATCCGCTAACTATTGACGGCCAGGTAATTGCCTATCCTGCATCGAATCGTTTTTTAGGAATTGTTATCGATCGGAATTTATCATAGAGCCTGCATTGCAGCATTGTAAAGAAAAAGTTAATCTCTATCACACACCTACTCAGATTTCTTGACGGCAGATCACAGGGCTTGTCGATTCTATCAGTGCTAGAACTCTACACAGCACTCTTTTTGGGATTTTCGCGGTATAGTGCACCAGCGCTTTATGCAAGATGAATTTGGGTGCCCTCCAAACTATACAAGGTAAGGCACTTCGCACATGCCTGGGTCTCCCTCGCAGCGCATCAACACTTGCCACCATTGCCATCGCCCAGGACTACCTACTCTCGACGTATATAACCCTTGAGACCCTGCGAATCCACATACGCATTTAACAAGGATTCCCCAGCACCACCTTTTGTCAGTGGCGGATAAAAAACCACACAGAGCGTTTTCAAAGGGTATAGCATCCCACCAGTCGTCCATTCCATCACAGTTCACCTCCCTGGCAGCACGCCCTTCCGCGGCGCTGTGGTGTCTCCGGGAGCCATGCAGGCGCCTTACAATTTCGGGCACAACGAAAAAATCGACGTTATTGACACCGGCCGTTAAGCAGTTGACACTCTACCTACTCCACGCCACATATAGTGACCGCACTCATGCGTATACAGATGGTTCGGTCTGAGGTACAAGTTCAACCTACGCCGTGGTCATTCCTGCGAGACAAATCAGTATTATCCAGCAAAGCTCGCATCGGACAACCTCCACCTGTTCAGAATTGGCCGCTCTTCGTGCGACTGTGCAGTACATCGGTGCACAAACACCCCCCAAATGGGCTGTGTTCTGGGACTCAAAAGCAGCTCTACAGTGTCTTGATTCTGCTTTACGCCATGGCGATCACAATCAACCCGTAGCTGTATTAAGACATCTCCAACACCAGCGCAGGAAGAGGGTCATGGCATCCTATTCCACTGGATACCGGGACACTCTGGCATTGTCGGAAACGGCGCTGCTGACGCTGCAGGTCGAGCGGCTCACGGCAGTGTCAACATTGTCCAGATGCCGTTGACAAGAGACGACGCAGCAAGACATCTGCAAATGCTTGGCCGAAGAGAGCTTTTAGCGTCATGGTCTTCTCCTGACAATTCCACATGCCGTCTGCACCGCCTAGACTCCTTACTCCAACTCACTCTTCGGTCCGGCCTCTGCCAATGCGATTCTACGCTGTTGTGTCACTTGTGGCTGAGAGTGGCGTTCACAAATGCCTACTCCCACTTAATCGCAATGGCCGACTCTCCTGCGTGTGAGATCTGTGGGTGCGACGCAATTATAGAACGCCTTTGTAACTGCCCTCGGTTTCAGCATGAGCGTGAACTCCTGGCTGCAACACTCCGCCATTTAAATACTCGGTCGTTTAGTGAACCCAAGATTCTGGGTCCTTGGAGTAACCCTTCATCGCAGAGGACAGCTTTGAAGGCACTTTTCAAGTTCTTGAAGGACTCAAGACTGAGTGCAAGGTTGTGAACTATCAGTGTGTGCCCTGTGTACCCTGCAAGAAATGGCCAACGGTCATGTGGAAAAGTGATCATCTCCCTTTGTTCTCTCCTCTTTCTATCTCTCTCTCCATTGCCCTCCCCACGTGTAGGGTAACATACCTGGCGCTGCCAAGTTAACCTCCCTGTCTTTCCGTTTGTCTTTCTCTCTCTCTCTAATTTATTCACCAGTGTAATCGAATAACAGCCCCAGATTGCGGCAGCATACTCTTAGTTGGAGCAAACATTAGTAAAATATAAAGTTTCCTCAATATCACGAGGGTAGTCCTGAAATTTAGATTGATAAATTAAGTGCTCTCCCACCTTACATAGATACGTATTAAAAAGGTCTATTTTATGTTAGGTTTGAAGAAAAATAATGGCGAGGTATTTAACGCTATCAGCCAGGATTATAATCTCTGCGCCCAAGTGATACATTGTCTCCACATGTGTGCTCTTAACAAAGGACTGGAGATAAATACATTTTAAAAAATTGTTTCATTTTCCATTTTGTGGCACCATGACGTGATGCGATTAGTATCTCTTTGTAACTTTCTGTAAAATAAAAGTGCTCTGCCCGCGCCGCCAATTGGCACAACCTGCTTGCCTTAAAGAAAACAGGGGGTTTTCTCTCTTACCACTTTCCCACCGGCCAGCCGAGGCAGGTAACACGTGACGCTGCGGACGCCCACGTCGGCGCAAAGCTGAGGAAGGAGGTTATAAGGGCTAGCGCTATAAAAGGTTTTGCAAAAGGATAAAAAAACTTGGTATTAGTTTTTACTCTCGCCTGCTCTTCCTAAACCATCTTTATTGTTGCAGCTTCGTTGCTGCAATCAGAGCACGGCGCATTCGTTGTTGCTTGCAGAAGGAGCGGCCGCATAGGCCTAAGTACGTAGCTGGGAATTCGGTGGGAGGTGATTACCACCTCCACGAGCCTCACATCACGAGGCGGGAGCTTTGCAATGCTCATACAAGCCGCTGAAACCTTTGAGCTTGCCCGCGAATATGCGCTGTCTTGAGTTTTCACTGCGGAGATGTAAATGTCGCCATGTGCTTAACGGTCAATGAATCGTCGCTTGTATGTCACGACGACGCTTTAATTCACTGAGCCAATTACAGGAGTTTTACACATTAGGTTGTTCATTTATGCAATTCTTAACTCCCTCATGAGGGAAATGGTCGATGTTTCGCACTTGTTGAAAAAAAAATGTGTTTCTTTAGTGAAGCAAAGTGTGCTGAGCATTGCATAAGTCTCACTAAAATGCTGTATCTCCCAGTAATATTATGGAAGATGTTTATGATGCTTACAGGTATTCATGTAATGAAGACCTGGAAAAAGTATGAAAATCCAGAAAAGATGTTTTTATTATCCTGCAAAATACAACCTTTGTCCGTAAAGTTTCGAGACACATTTATTTTCTTCTCTAGAAATGATTCCCCAGAACATATGTTAGTGCGGTTGTGTAGCGTCATCTATTCGGGCTAATCTCCGCTATTTATGTTTACTGTTGTTACCGCCACTAGCTGGCACTACATGTAGAAAAATACGTTGAGAGCTGACAGCCGTGCCGTGCGGATGCTTGTTTCGGTACTCTTCGGATTACTCGTGGTGAGCGGTACCGGACGGACCGACGACTGCGAGAGCTCCGTGACAACGACAAATAGGTGATTTCTTGTGCTTAGTATTTCGAGAGCTGAGATTTATGCTAGTTTTATATCTAGACTAGTTATGTGAAGTGCTCGCGAAAGAGCAGGTCAGTGCCCTAACGGCCATGTCTGTTCCGGTCGGCAGCTATAGATTTGTAGGGCCCATTTGTGACTTAACTAGTTTAGAGAGGTGGTGAATATTTCTTTTCTAGGTGATCGGCTTCTGCGGTAGGCAGAACTTTATTTGAACACGTGGTTGCAAGTGGTTCATTTTATTTTCTAGCTTTTTGTAGTAGTAATAATAGAGTGCTGCTAAAATGATCAAGCAATTTAAGTTTAAGTGAAAAAGAGTGTGAGGCGTAGGTGAATTTGAAAGAAACGCGATTCGAATCTGTAGAGGATGCCTAAGGCGCGAATTGTATGTGCAAATGCTGCGTATTAAGTGCATGCCTGGAAAGGGCTGACGAAGCGAACACCAGCCTAGCGTTACGTATGGATGCCCCAGAAAAACAGCTACAGGTATAAAGGGCAGAGAAGCGGAAACTCCAAGAGCAGCTTAGTGAATTGTTAGAAGCAAAAATGGATGACTCCGCCATGCGAAGCCAAAATGGCCGACATTCCAGCACCAGCCACGTGGATGGAGCTTGCACTGGCATGGACAGCAATAGGAAAATAGGTCAGGCAGGTTCAGACAGGAACAGCAGCGCACACGTATCAGCAAGGAAGTCTGGAGGCGTTTGAGAAGAGGGGAACAAGCTAA